>CM045891.1:27218971-27361471 GCA_025169545.1 Anguilla japonica | reverse complement strand
GGTATTCATTATCTGATACTCTTGGGATATGCACAGAACTAAAGGTCTGCGCATGCTTCATGAATCCCGTGTTGGTTTTTCAAAGGAACTTTTCTTAAGGAAGAAAAGCAAGAGTTAGATTTGAATGGTTGATGAACGGATGCAACATTGAAAGCGTCGCAGTGAAGTGTAGAATGCAAAAACGTTAGCCTTAGCCTCAGCCGCAGTTCCTGCATCAGGCATTGATGTGGCATTAGTGATTCCACCAGCTGTTCCAGGAGCATTGTGAGCATCATGTCATGCTTCATGGATGCAGTCAACGAAGCTGCTCTTTTGTTCACAATGGCATTGCAGTTCGCTGTCCGGACTCCCAAAGTCTGTTGGTTCGAATTCTGAGTGAAACACCGTGGTGACAACATGGAGTTGGAAGTGCAATGCGGATTGTTGATGGCTCAGTTTCCTGGGGAACACTGCTACTGTACACTTGAATTTTCTCTGGAAATATTCAGCTGTATAAATGTGTAATGCGTAAAAATGCTGAGTATCCCTGTCGCCCCTGATACTGGCGCCTGCTTAAGTGAATGAAGGATCCTGTTGTTCTGTTGAGCTGGGGCCTTCTCCAGGACTGATTCGGTTTAACGGCCATGCGTTTGGTGACGGTGGTTAGCGGTGCGTGTGGGAGGAATGATTAACCATGCTTGTGTTAACCGTGCATGCGGCGGTCTCTGTTTACAGATGCTCATCTCCTGACTGAGCGTCTGCATGCTTCTGCAGCTTAATCTGATTGGCTGGGGCTCTTCATCGCTTCACGCCTCGCCCTGATTTGTGCTTCCTCTGCTCTGTCCGTATCGATCGCCCCTCTCAGCCCTTCCGCGTGAAACAGTCAGCACTTCAGGGGCTGAAACATGAATTATCTCCACTGTTACAGAAGTGAATTGGCGAGGATTATTTGACTGTGCTGTAGCATTGCTTTTCATTTGACTAATTGTGAAATTTGCGTGTGATTTGTAACTTGCTAATGTGAACCAGCAGTACTTGGCTGGCTCGTTGGCTAGCTCGCCAGACAACGTTGCCATCTAGCTAGATAGCACCTGTTAGAACCAGTTTCGGTAACTTGCGGTCAAATTTCAATCAGTTGTTCAAACCAGGCATTTATATTGTCTGTACGGGGCCACAAACCAGACCTGTAGAAATAATGTGAAAACCAGTTATTCTGGTCCAGAACTGGGCGTCTGGCAAGCTTATATTGTCCCCCCTGTAGATTAGTTGGATGATGATTAATGATATGTGTGTTGAGGTGTGCAGTAAGGATGGTTAATGATGTGCGGGGTTAACAATGTAATGATGTGTGGGGTTAACGATGGTAATGATGTGTGTGCTAATGCTACATGTGGTAACGATGATTAGCTATGCAGGTGGTAATGCTGCCTGTGGTAATGATGATTAATGATGCTTGGGTTAATAATGCGTGTGGTAACTATACGTGCTCATGATGCGTGTAGTAATGATGATCAGTGATGTGTGTGTTAAAGGGGAACTGCACTTTATAACACTTCTGCTTCTCATTACTGACATTGTCCTTCTAATGAATGTGTCGCCCTTCGTTTATCGATTAGTTATTTCATTTTAAATGTCTAACGTTAGAAACAAAGACCTATATTTTTTAGTGTAAGTCCACATAGTAGTATGGCTTCCGGTTTTTTTTTCTTCTTCGATTTTGTTTTGTGGCGAATTGAGAAGAAGCGAAGCAAAACATTCTGTTAACTTAGTGTTGAAACCGAAAGTTTTCTATGCGATGCAACTTTGTACAAGACATGGCTGGATGTAATCAGACACCCCAACATAACAGCCGCACAACAATCCCATGATCAAAAACAAAATCTCCTTTGTCCTCAGACATTTTCAGTTTCGCTAGCTAGTAGTCATACAACACTATTTCTACGACCAACCTAATGTTTTTGTCTGCAGGTACGCCCACATCAGAAGTCGCGCAATGATATGCATCCTCGAGTTCGACACTAAACTGCCTGGGTCTACTTCTTGCGTTTGTGAAGGAAAACAACAAAACAGCGTAAAATATTAACATAATGCAATGACTAATCGAAAAAGGGCAACACATTCATTAGAAGGACAATGTCAGTCATGAGAAGCAGAAGTGTTATAAAGTGCAGTTCCCCTTTTAAGCTGCATGTGGCAATGATGCGTGTCAGTGACACGTGTGGTAATGACTGATGTGGTAATGACTGATGTGGTAATCCTGTGCGTCACGGCGACGGTGATTGACAGCGCGTGTCCACGGCGTGTCTCCCTCCCAGAGCATGGACTCCTCCGACCTGTCGGACGGACCCATCACCCTGCAGGAGTACCTGGAGGTGAAGAAGGCGCTGGCCGCCTCCGAGGCCAAAGTGCAGCAGCTGATGAAGGTCAACAGCAACCTGAGCGAGGAGCTGAGACGTCTGCAGAAAGAGGTAGAGCCTGGGAGGAGAGGGGGAGAGGGGGGGAGAGGGGGAGAGAGGGAGGGAGGGAGGGAGGAGAGGGGGAGAGAGGGAGGGAGGGAGGAGGAGAGGGGGAGAGAGTGAGGGAGGAGGAGAGAGGGAGAGAGGGGGGGAGGGAGGGGGGGTGAGGGGGAGGGAGGGAGGGGGAGGGAGGGAGGAGGAGGAGGAGAGAGGAGGAGAGAGGGGGGAGGAGAGAGAGGAGTGAGGGAGGAGGAGAGGGAGAGAGAGAGAGGGAGGGAGGGAGGAGGAGAGAGAGGGAGGGAGGAGGAGAGAGGGAGGGGAGGGAGGGAGGAGAGAGAGAGGTGGAGGGGAGGGAAAAAGGAAAGAAGGGTAAAGGGGAGAGCAAGGGGTAGGAGGGAGAAGAGAGAGAGAGGAGGAGGAGGAACAGATGTGAGGGAATAGAGCAAAAGGGAGAGTGAGGGGAAGCAGAGAGGGAAGTACATGAGACAAAAGGAAGAGAGTGAGGGAGCAAGGAAGAGAGGTAAGGAGGAAATGAACAGAGAGAAGGGAATAAGAAAGGTTTGGGAACAGACAAGAGGAGGGTAGGATTGAAGAAAGGGAACAGGGGAAGGAAGAAGGTAGAAGCTAGGGTTTTGTTGGTTGGATGTTTTATTTGTAAGGAAACCAGGTGTGTGTGTGTGTGTGTGTGTGTGTGTGTGTGTGTGTGTGTGTTCAGAATGTGCAGATATATATTCAGCGTCCAGGCTCTGTGTTTCTATTGTGTTCAGTCTTGGTCTACAGCCTTTTGTCTGTGTTGGTTTTCAAAAACTCCATTTTAAACCCCCTCACATTTTTGTTAACATTGTATTTGTTTACATTAAATTTAGACTCACCCAGCATCTCATTTTGGAATAGTGTCTCACCACTTTCAACCCTTTCAGAACCATCAGACATGTGGCCCAAATTCATTGTGGTTCCCCTGCTTATGTAGACTGTGAGGTCTGTCAGATCTGCGCTTGTAGTGCTGTCCCACGAGAATAAGCCTTGCAGTTTTGCACTACGTTTCCCACAATCCTCTACGGCAGCAGTAAAGAACACTGGCAGTGACAGCCTAGGCTAAAGCCAACAACTTCGGCAGACAGTTCACGCACGTTGCACACACTACTTACCAGTTGGCCTGCGGAGACCGATGTGTAATTGTCCTATGCCTGTTGTGCTGTGCAGTATATGTGTTTTCCAGTGTGAAATACACAATCAGGTGATGTCAACCCCCCCCTCCCCCCCCACTTCTCCTGTAGATCTCGCGGATGCAGATGGAGAACAGTGTGTTGCGGGGGGGGCAGGCAGGGAGGTCTGGAGTGTCGGGAGGGGGTGGCGGGCCGGGGCTGGGGTCTGGCGGGGTGCGAGGAGTTGGAGCGGGAGGAGGTGGCGGAGGAGGAGGAGTTGGAGTGGGGGGGCCTGGCGGGATGCTTTCCACAGGCCCCTCCCACAGGCGGGACAGGCAGGCCTTCTCCATGTACGAGCCCGGCGCCGCCCCCCACAAGACCCTCTCCCCAGCTCTGGACTCCCTCGCCGGCCGCCTGCACCCCAGTGTAAGTGGAAACCACAGCAACAGCGTTGCTGATATATCTACCCCACTTCACTGCTTGTGCAACTGTTCTGCTGCCCTGACCCCCCACACAAGGCTGAACCCTACTGCTCACAGTACTGCCCTAGCACACACACAACTGCCCCCTACTGCTCACAGTACTGCCCTAGCACACACACTACTGCCCCCTACTGCTCACAGTACTGCCCTACTGCACACACTACTGCCCCCTACTGCTCACCTACTGCCCTAGCACACACACAACTGCCCCCTACTGCTCACAGTACTGCCCTAGCACACACACAACTGCCCCCTACTGCTCACACTACTGCCCTAGCACACACACTACTGCCCCCTACTGCTCACAGTACTGCCCTAGCACACACACTACTGCCCCCTACTGCTCACAGTACTGCCCTAGCACACACACAACTGCCCCCTACTGCTCACACTACTGCCCTAGCACACACACAACTGCCCCCTACTGCTCACACTACTGCCCTAGCACACACACACACTGCTGCCCCCTACTGCTCACACTACTGCCCTAGCACACACAACTGCCCCCTACTGCTCACACTACTGCCCTAGCACACACACTACTGCCCCCTACTGCTCACACTACTGCCCTAGCACACACACTACTTACCCCTACTGCTCACACTACTGCCCTAGCACACACACTACTGCCCCTACTGCTCACACTACTGCCCTAGCACACACACTACTGCCCTACTGCTCACTACTACCCTAGCACACACACTACTGCCCCCTAACTGCTCACACTACTGCCTAACACACACACTACTGCCCCCCCACACTACTGCCCTAACACACTACTGCCCTAACTGCACACACTACTGCCTACTAGCACACACACTACTGCCTCCTACTGCTCACACTACTGCCCTAACACAATCACTACTGCCTTAACACACTACTGCTCTAACACACATACTACTGCTTCTACTGCCCCCACTACTGCCTTAACACACACACTACTGCCATAACACACACACTACTGCCCCCACTACTGCCCTAACACACTACTGCCATAACACACACACTACTGCCCCCACTACTGCCCTAAAACACACACTACTGCCCCCACTACTGCCCTAACACACTACTGCCATAACAGACACACTACTGCCCCCACTACTGCCCTAACCTACGCACTACTGTCCTAACACACACACTTATGCCCTCACACACACACTACCCCCTTCCGCTCACACTACCACCCTAACACGCATACTACTGCCTTACCACACACTACTCCCCCTTCCCCCTGCCCTAACACACACTACTTCCCCCTTCCTCACTTTATTGCTCTCCCATTGCCTACTCTACTGCCCCCCTACTGCTCACTGCGTGATACTAATATTATATTCCAAGTGTTGGTATTTGAGACTGGCTGTTGGTTGCACTGCCTCTACCAGTAAAAGCACTCTCTCTACCTGTGCACTGTTGAGCACAAACTCCCCACAGCTAGAGGGCGCACTCTCTCCTGCTGCTTTTAGGCACTAGTCTCAAGGGAAACTGCGCTGCGGTCTACGCCTGTCCGTCTGTCTGTCTGTTCGTCTGTACTGACAGCATAGCCGGCCAACCATTGGAGCATATGTATTCTTAATTTCCTCATTTTTATTTGCTAAAACATTCCATATGTCATTTGGATGATTTTTAAAAATGTGGTTTATATGTGGTGTTGTGTTGGGTCCCATTCATTTTGTGTGTTTGTGTGTGTTATACAATAGTCAGATACAGTATATGATCTGTGCTGTGATTTATGACAGTCTGTGATGCATAACCTTAACCACTAGGCGTGATTTAAAATTGTCAGTAGGAACTAGTGAAACACACGCTTGATGTTGCTGGAGGCAATTTTAGTTTGGGACCCAAGGTCGGCAGGAAATTTTTGCATAATGGAGTAATGGAGTATGTTGCCATGACGTTGGCCCGTGTTACGCACTGGGACAGGGCATTGCTAGTGAATGAGTTGGTGCTGTGCTGGGTGTGCTTTTAAAAACAAATTAGTGGCATGTCATGATGGCCTCAGCAATCTGTGTGGCCTGTGGGTGTGGTGGTGAGTCTCCCCTCTTAACACTGACTGACCACAGAGCTCTGAACACTGCAGTCCGAACATTAACTGACCACAGAGCTCTGAACACTGACTGACCACAGAGCTCTGAACACTGACTAACCACAGAGCTCTGAACACTGCAGTCCGAACATTAACTGACCACAGAGCTCTGAACACTGCAGTCCGAACATTAACTGACCACAGAGCTCTGAACACTGACTGACCACAGAGCTCTGAACACTGACTAACCACAGAGCTCTGAACACTGCAGTCTGAACATTAACTGACCACAGATACTGTTGTTTGTCTGGGATAAATTGCCTGCAGCTGTCAGTTTGGCTGCGAGTTTAAATGGGGGAGACCGTGATAGCCTGTGACTCAGAACCATCAAGATGTCTTCTCTCCTTACTCTCTTCCCCCCAACCCCCATAACACCTCTTCTCCCGCACCCCACACACGCCCTGTACTCCACACCCCCTCCCCCATACCCACCCTGAGTCCACCTACACTCATGGATCCCCCCCTCCCCTCTATGTCTTTGTTCCCCCCAAACCCCCTCCCTCCTGTCTTACCTTGCCCCTTGCCCCCCCCCCCCATGCTCTCAGGTGCAGAAGGGGGTGTCCACAGGCCTCTCCTCCTATGGTGGCCTGCACCTCTCTGGCTCCACAGAGGTGGGGAGATACACGGTGAGACATCCACCCCTCCCTCTCTCCCTCCTTCCTTCCCTCTCTGCCTCCCCTTCCTTCCATCTCACTTACTTTCCTACTATCCTTTTATGCCTATCCCCACCTCCCTGTGCTCGCCTGTATTCTGGTGTCCCTTTCGTCCTCCTTTCTCCATTCTCCCCCTCTTATTCCTTCTCCTGCTCTTTCTGTCTCTCTCTCTCTGACACAAAGCAGTAAGCTGCGCTTGGAGTGATTTGGGTAAAGCTTGGAGTTGCGGAAGTGATTGTGGAGGCTTGAACAGGCCTACCCCTGTGAGGGCTCATAAACCTGTGGGTGATGATGATGATGATGGTGGCTCTGCTGTCGTCCTCTTTGTGCACAGACCCCAAAAGGAGAGAAGCCTGGCAGTAGCACAGACAGCGACTACGACAACACTCAGACATACGACCTGTCCCTCAGGTGAGTCGCTCCTCTGCAGTTTCTCTTTATTTATCGCTTTTATTATTGTCCTTGTCCAGAGGTTCTTAGTTCCCCCCCTCCCGCATTTGTGTGTCTGTGCCCGTATGTGTGTGTCTGTGTGTGTCTGTGCCCGTATGTGTGTGTCTGTGTGTGTCTGTGCCCATATGTGTGTGTCTGTGCCCATATGTGTGTGTTTGTGTGCGTTTGTGTGCGTGCATGTGTTTGTGCACGTGTGTGTGTATGTGTGTGTGCGTGTATGTATGTGCGAGTGTGTGTTTGTGTGTGCGTGTGTGTCTGTGCGTGTATGTTTGTGTTTGCGTGTGTGCATGTGTTTGTGTGCGTGTATGTGTTTGTGTGCATTCATGTATATGTGTGTGTGTCTGCACTCGCGTGTGTGTGTGCGTACAGTGTGATGCGCAGCAGCGAGGATGACAGCCGTGGAGAGCTGGAGGAGGCAGGGGGTGGAGATGGGGGGGAGCCGGACCCCACCCTGCCCTGCACAGAAGACGTCATTCTGAAGACTGAACAGGTGACCAAGAACATCCAGGAGCTGCTGAGGGCCGCACAGGAGTTTAAACACGACAGGTAAGGCCAGTACTCCCTAAAACTCTATAAAAACTCTAAAAACACACTCCCTATACTCGGAAAAAGAACACTTCCAATACTCTCCAAAAGAGCTGTCTCAGTACTCTCAGAAAGGATACTCCCAACAAAAAAAACAAACTCTTAATACACTCCCAATACTCTCCAAAGCCATCTGCTGTTAGTGTGTTTGTCTCAGCTTGTGGTCCAGTGTACGTGAGGATGCAGCCCAAATCATCATTTTGTGGGGGAAAAAAAAAAATATATATATGACACACGTGTGCACATGGGCGATCCTCAGCTCAGGTGACTGTGTGTGCGTCTGTGTCCTCAGCTTTGTGCCCTGCTCTGAGAAGATCCACACTGCTGTCTCTGAGATGGCCTCTCTCTTCCCCAAGGTAAGACCTTACAAATCTGTCTGCTACACAAAAGCCCTCTCCCTCTCTGCCTCTTCCCTCTGTCTGTCTCTCTCAAACACTCGTCCCTCTCTCTCTCTCTCTCTCTCTCTCTCTCTCTCTCTCTCTCTCTCTCTCTCTCTCTCTTTCTCTCTGTCTTTCTCTCTCTCTCTCTCTCTCTCTGTCTTTCTCTCTCTCTCTTTTAAATACTCGCCCCTTTCTCCTGTCAAAAACACCCTGTATTGCTCTGCTGCATTAATACTGTCTGCTTATCACTCAATCTCTCTCTCTCTCTCTCTCTCTCTCTCTCTCTCTCTCTCTCTCTCTCTCCCCCCCTCCCCCCTCTGTCGGCTTCACAAAACCCCTCCTTCTCTCTTATAAATGCTCTCGCGCTGTCCCTGCTGCACAAACCCTGCCCTGCTCTCTCCTCTGACCTTTGACCCCCCCCCCCCCCCGCAGAGGCCGGCGCTGGACGCGGTGCGCTGCTCCCTGCGTCTCCTGGCCGCCAGCGCGTCGCGGCTGCAGGGGGAGTGCCGCAAGGCGGTGCCCACGGACCCGGGCGCCGCCCCCGTGGACTACCAGCTCCTCACCCAGCAGGTCATCCAGTGCGCCTACGACATCGCCAAGGCCGCCAAGCAACTGGTCACCATCACAACCCGCGAGAAGAAGCAGTGAGAGGGGAGAGGGAAGGAGAGGGGAGGTGAGAGAGAGAGAGAGAGAGGGAAAGGTAGTGTAGGAGATAAGGGAGAGAGAGAGAGAGAGAGGAAGTGTTCCAGGAGATAGGAGAGAGAGGGGGGGGGCAGTGGGATAGAGCAGAAAAAAGAAGAGGAAGAGTGGAAATGGAAGGAAAGAGAAAGGATAAAGGAGAGAGAAATTGAGAAATAAACGAAAATAAATAGCACCATGTTAAAGAAACACGATAGAGGTATCACTACCAGTGAGATTAAATATATTATATATATTATATATATTAAATATATAAATATATTTCAGAACTGAACACACTAAAGAGAAAGCACTAAGATGGGCAGTGGACTACAAGGAAGTACAACTACAGTGATTTATTTCTTTATTTCTCTCTCTCCATGTTGAAATCCCCTCTGAACTTCTACCCCTTTCTGAAATGTACAGACATGTGGAGGTAATGTAGAGACAGACAGACAGACTAACCGCCTGATTGGGCCTTGAGGATGCCTGGGCGTGGCCAGGACCCCGGTCTTCATGGCCCAGATCTCAAAGGGTCGATAACATTGCCATTGCTGAACTGAGAATCTTTCCCTCTTTCTTTCGATTTAATCTTAATTTTTTTCCATTTTACTTTCTGTGTGCATTTCTGTTGGCCTATACCTCTTGGGACTAAAGTACTGACTTAAAAAAAGAAAACAAACACTGGAATTATTATAGTTTTTATTATTGTTTCGCTTCATTATCGTCATTTTGTTATATTATTTTATTATGTATTATCCGTTAGTTCGTTGGCTTTTTTTGTTACGCCGTGCTTGTCGGCTGTCGTCGAGGGGGATGAAAGGTCTGCTCAAGCTGTGCAGCGTTGCCGAGGGGCCACCCTGCCTCTCTCAGGCCCCCTGTTTTAACTGGACGGGTCGTGTTCCTCGAGCACTGGGATTGGGCGCCCAAGGCTACAAGCTATCCCCTCCCACCAATGGACTTGTAAAGTTTTGTTTTTAACCAGTGGGCAAAGGCAAGCCTTTTAACGCCTCCGGATGACCTGCTCTGATCCGCCAGCGAAGAGCCGGATGACATGGTTACCAGTGGAGAAAGGGAAGGGGGAGTGAACGGCGGAGAGGGGGATGGAGAATGAGCCTTGTTTTTAGTGGAGCTGATTGGTGGCACCCTCATCACCCCCCCCCCCCCCATCCTCTACACAAAGCCCCTGGATCTGGGTGGGAGGGGGTTGGGAAAGGATGTTCCAGCCACGTGACCTCGAAAGCACTCAGTCGAACAAATAAACTTAATCAGGCCCCAGGAAGACACAAGACCCCTCTCCTGCCCCCTAGAGTTGAGGTGAGGAAATGAGCGTGCCCTGTGGTTTTAGCCGGAGCCCAGGGATCGGAGCGGGGTCTGAAAGATGGCGGGCTGAATGGGACGATGCCTGGAGGGGTGCGCTCAGAAACGAGGCGATGGGATATGTGGCCTGTGGGATCTCCGCACACACGCACGCACGCCATTGGTCAGACGAAGAGTCGGCTCAAGTGGCGTGCCTCACTACAGCGCTGTGTGTGACTCTGCTTCTTAAGTCCGTTTGTGACGGAACACTGATTTGGGAGAGTCGTCTGGCAGAACGAGGAAAAAGGCCAGTTCTGTGAGCCAGTGCCGTTTAGCGCGCAGTCCTGCCCCTCTGCTAGCATTAGCGTCCGTCACCATGGCGAAACGCTCAGCGGCTTCCTCTTCAGAATCGCCCCAGTTTACATGATGCTTCCGTAACCAAGTCTTATCCACGTTGCTGCCAGTTTTCGTGGTTCTTTTTTTTCTACATTCGTTTTTTTTTTTTTTCCCCAAGGGTGGGGGTGTGGGTGGGGTTGGTTTTTGTAGACTGTGTCAAAGTGGTGAGAGCTGGTTTGTAGTGGTAATGATCAATATTGCTTTTACACACGTCCTGCAAAAACTAGCTTAGATACTGTAGTTTGAGTGAACACATGGACATCACCCCCTCTCCCCCCCCCCTACAAACTCAGTGCCAATAATCCCCCTGCCCTCCCCATCCCCCCTCACCCTACCCCACACCAGCCATGCCTGTCTATCATAGTCTGTTCGTCATGGAAAAAAAAGAAATCGAACAGAAGAGTAAATATGCATATATGCTGTATTTTCATTATACATTATTTTTATAAGCTATGGGTTATGAAAAACTGTTTTTGTTAGCCATCCCCTCCAAATAATCCATGTGTGCCCGCTGTCGTTTGTCTCGAGGAAGAGGAGGAGGTTGTTTCCTTGCACAGACCGTTGGGACGGCCTAGGCCCCAGGCCTGGCTCAGACTGCCATGGGATGTCTTTGTTAGCCAGTGGTGCCCTGTAGAGGCACATTCGTCCACTCATAGCTTCCTCCAGCCAACAAGTAGAGTTCCTTTTCCGTGTGGACTTCCCCCGAAGCTGCAGTGCCTGCCTTGTTAGACGTCATGTCGTGGATACGTACGCATAGCACTGATAAAACACAGCCATTCAGACCACACTGTTTAGTGAATAAGGTTTGTGAATAAATGCGTTGTTGCGCGCACACACACACACACACACACACACACACGCACACGGAACCCCAAACCCCTGCTCAGACCGCTGTGGCACTGCAGACTATGGCGGCGTTTTCGTACAGTACGTATCCTGCTATTCTACATGGGAGATTATGGGGGGGGGGAGACTATGTCTTGGAAGACAGTTTGAGTTAACCTGTACAAAATAGATTTAAAAGTGTTAGAATAAAAGTTATGGACACAATTGTACATTTGTAATAAATAAATAACCTGTTAATTGTCTGAAAGCTCTGTGTTTGTTTTGATTGTGGCTATCTAAATGTGCAAAGAAATATGTGATTTGGTCACATTTTTTTTCTCTCACAAATCAGATCAAAGTTTATTTATATAGTGCATTTCACGAACAATTGTCACAATACGCTTCACAGATAACCCTGGCCTAAACCCCCACAGGAGCAAGCCTAAAGCAACAGTGGAAAGGAAGAATTCCCTGTGGCAGATGGGAAGAAACCTCAGAAGGAACCAGGCTGGGGGGGGACCCATCCTCCTCTGCTCAGCTCAGGGTGTAGCTTGGTGACCAACATGGTCAGTCTGTCAGTTGCCTGCTCACAGACTGTCTGCACTAATGAATTACACAAGCTGTTTCCTAATTTGTGTATTTTTGCATTTCTACTAGGCTTCCTGGAAATGTTCAGCAAAAATTAACTGCATCTCTAAAATTTACACTTAAGCTTTCAGTAACATGAAGTGCAAATGTGAAAGGGTACATGTGCAGTGTGATACAGGTAACCACGCAAAGGAAATGAGTGAATGAGGAATTAAATGTATATTGACTGCCAGCTATTCCACACACGTGTGGTTCCTGAGTTGGGCTAGGAACCGCATTCAGGCTGCTGGGGCTTAAAGGGCAGCTGGGCTGGCCCAGCAGTCCATACATCCAACCATGGGTAGAGGAAGAGATGTAAGTGACTTTGAAAGAAGGGTAGTTCTGGTACATTTGGCAGGAGCTTCAGTGACTTCTGAACTTAGTGATGTTTCACAGTGGCCTAGGCGATATTGGTGTGGAAGCCAGCGAGGAAATACATCAGCGCGGGGTCACTGGTCAAAGGTGCATACTCCTTATTGCCGTACGTGTGCATTGGTTGGGGATGCAAGGCGAAACAGATGAGCAACTGTCACTCGGTTGACAGCGAATATCAAAGGCATGAACAGGTAGTATAATAAAGAGCAGCCCTTTGAGAACTTTACAGAGAATGATAGTTGGATAGATAGATTGGAGTTTTCTTTATGCACTTGCCTAAATGATTTGGAGAACACAAAGAGCAAGCCTGAAGTTGTTATAGCAAACAGTTTGTTACTGGTTCATGTTTTTGACTATTTTTATCACACATACAAATGAACAAAAGTGATGTCAAAATCCAACTGCTCATGGTAAAATAACAAAAACATACAGGGTGATAATACATCCAATCTTTAATAACTGCCAGTTAACTAGCTTTCCTAGCACCGGCTGTCCCATTTTGTTTACCACCTCTATGCAATGAGCTCTCTGAAAACCCAACATCAGGCTTCATGTCTTTTTCCAGAGCAGCTGGCACAGGCAGTAAGCTGGCACCTGATTGGCCAGAAGAGTTGCTGTTGCATGATGAGGTGGCAGGGGGTGGGAACACTTCTGACCAAAGCTCTCCCTCTGTGGAGGATGCCAAAGTCAATACTACAGAGTGGCTGGCAGAGTTGGGATTTGAATGCAGACCATGGTACTTAAAGGCTCAATCTTTAACTGGGTAAGGCACCAACAGCTCCACAACTGCGTCCATCAAACATGACTACATTATAATCATAATACATCAGTAAAATTCAAAAACGGAAATGAGAAAATGACCTTTACCATCATATGCTCAAGTGTCAGTGAACTGGGGCTGTGGTTACAGGTTAATCCATTGTGTGCGTTGCAAATTTGACCTGTTAACGTCACAGATAGTGGTACTGGAGCTTATGCTTCTGAGTTATTAAAAGAGTATGATCACAGTTTTGTGGTGGCAAGCTGAACAACACCCAAGCAAAGTGCCTTAGGTTAATGTATAGTTCATAGTATATAATGTACATATATACATTCATGCATGCACTGTATAGTTCTTTTGGTATTACATATACAGGTAAGTTTCTGAAGTGCTGATATAACCACAAATACATTTGACTATTTCTGGTGAGGCTTACAACACGGCACTGAATTCATTCGCAATGATACGTTAAGCATTTTGGGGAGATGGTAGAAGGCACAGTTCATGTATTTGAAGTTCAGTTTTATTTGATCATGTTGCAATATGGGGGGCGGGGGAACGGGGTTGGGGTAGGAGAGAAGAGAGCGTTCGATCGCTGGTGGGCACTGCTAATGATTGATGGAGGCAGTGAGATTGGGTGATTGGGGGTGGGCTGGGTTGAGGAGGAGGAGATGCATTCAGCGTACCTCAGAGGGACGGATTCTACGGGGCAAAAGGACAGAAGTGGCTAGCGTCTGGTCTAGTGTGCCACATTTTTCCATTTGCTCCAGTGCTGAAACCCCACTGACCCGACTGGATGGGGAAAAGGGAGGGAGGACTGAGGGGCACTGAAAGAGGGTTCTGCGGAGCTGTACGACGGTTCGGATTAAACCCTTTCCCTCAGCGATAACCACCCCGCCGATGATTCCCGTCATGTGGGACCTGGTGCTGTGCCTGCTGCCCTCTCTGGTCCTGTTCCTCACCGCCCTGCTTTTCCGTTGGCCCCCAGTGCGGGCTTGCACAGGGCAATTGGTTTGGCGAGCTGGCCGGTTGCTGTGGGCGTGGTTGTGCTGGTTTCTGGAGCTCCCATTGGTGCCTGATGGAAGGATGGACAGCGAGGGGCCCCAGCTGGTTTGCAAGCCCACGGCCCTGGCCCAATTCCTGCTCCGGCATTGTGGGTCCCTGGCCCAGCCTAGCCTGGCCTCCTGGCCCTGGGGGGACCCAAACATACAGACGCTCTGGAGCCTGGCTGGACCCCTGGGAGCAGGCGGAGGCATACGGTTTGCCAGGGACTACCTGCAGGTGAAGGACGGCGGTGTGGTGGCCTTGGATTGGGCAGTAGGACCAAGGGAGGAGGCAGAACTGTGGAGGCTAGGTGGGGCAAAGCAAGAGCAGGGGGCAGGAGGAGGTGTTGGGCGAGGGAGGGCCCTGAGCTGCCACACATCCTGCCCTCCCATCCTCATCCTCATTCCCAACTCCTGGGGCAGGGTAACCCCCCACCTGCTCCGGCTGTGTGCCCTGGCCCTCCGGCAGGGGTACTACCCCGTCGTGTTCCACCGTCGCGGTCAAGGTGGCTGCCCCCTGGTCACCCCCAGGTTCCAGGAGTTCGGGGACCCCTCCGACCTGGTCCAGGCCGTGGCCTACCTCCGTTACCGCTACCAGTCGTCCGCTCTGCTAGCAGTGAGCGAAGGCTCGGGGTCCGGCCTGCTCCTGTCCTACCTGGGGGAGTGCGGGTCCTCCTCTTACCTGATGGCCGCCGCCTGCCTGTCGCCCGTCCTGCAGGGCCAGCTGTGGTTCGAGACGCCCCTGAGACCCCTGTACCGCTGGGGGGTGCTGCTCTACCAAAAGCTGCAGCTCAGCAGGTAAGTTGCCCCCCAGTATTCTGGGGCTCAGTGTCAACATTGTTTTACCAACGTCGACCCTGTGGCCCCGAGAATACTGGCATGCTTTGGTTGACACTTTGCAAAGATCCGTTTGGTAGAAAGTAGTGAAAAGGTGCACAATAAGGTCAGTGGATGTTTGTGAGTAACCATGTAGTTATATTAGGAGAGGAACGTTGCTGTTTAGTTTTACAAATGTACATTTTTAGCACTTTGAGCACCACAAACTTGGTCGCGTTGAGGTTGTATAAGGGTGAGCGGCATCGGATATCTAGAAAACTCAAAATCTCAGCAAAACTATCTGCATGGATAGGTTGCACTCCAGGTAAGTAGAAACATAGCTTGATTTATTTTTTGGGTGAACTGCCCCTTTAAATTGACATGCTATTTAAAATAGCCAAGATGTGCTTTTAAAAACAAAGTTGCAAAAGCAGCCACAGAGCAAAGTTCAAATGTGAATACTGAGGCTTATATAAGAGCGTAAATCATGGAAAAGCGCCATGTGATGGATAGTACAGAACGATAGGGTGCTTGCTAAACGGCTTTTCATTCAAAGTCACTGTAGAGTGTTCGTAGCCTATAAGATTTAGCAGTGTTCCAGTGCTGTCGGAGTACATTAGCTCAGTTCCCTGCAAAGTTTTTGACTTATTTTTCTGAAATGTGCTCAAAATAAGACCAAATGTCACTTTTCTCTTCCATTCTTGGCACAGCATTTTGGGAAACATCAGTTAGATTTTAATGCGCAAGCGGGATGCTTATATAACCACTTGAGAGCTGAACATTTTTCCCATGTCCATACCACCTCACTCAGTTGTCAAAACTAATACTTAATGACTTGAGCCTACAACAATCACAGTGAGAATAGGCCACTGTAAAAGGAAATGGTTATAAATGGTTTTAATGTTGGCACTGTAAAAAAAGAAAACGTATATTATCATTTAGATTTTTCTAATAGGACATTGTGTTCCCACAGCGCTAGTGCTTTGTGCTTTCCCTCATAGGTATGCTAGTGCTCTGAGCGCAGTGATGGACGTGGAGCGGCTGCTCACCTGCTCCTCACAGAGGGAGCTGGAGGCGGCCATGTTCTGCTCTGGGGGAGGCAGCAGGGTGGCAGGGCAGAGCGGGGGCAGGGAGGAGGTGGCCTGGGGCGACTACTGGGAGCGCAACGAGCCGCTGCGGGACGCGGACGAGGTGGCGGTGCCCGTCCTGTGCGTCCGCAGCCGCGACGACCCCCTCCTGCCCCCCGCCTCCGCCCTGCCCACGCAGCTGTTCCGGAACAGTCCCTACTTCCTGCTCGCGCTCACCGCCCGCGGCGGGCACTGCGGCTTCGCCTCGCGGGACGGCGACGGCGGCGCCCCCTGCTGGAGCCACGAGGTGGCGCTGGAGTACTTCCGGGCCGTGGCGGAGTTCCTGCGGGCGGAGGAGAGGACGGCCAGCGGGACGAGGGGGGCGGCGGCGGCAAGGGGAAGCCCGGCACCCCAGTGGAGGACGGGCGCCGTGGCGACGGCCCGCAGGCGAAGGGCTACGGTCCTGAGGAGAGCGAGGACGCCCGCCCGCCCCTGGTCAGCTTCACCGTGGGCTCGGAGGGGCGGGGGGACGGGGGCAGCTCTGGGGACGAGCAGGACATGTTCACCTGGCACAGGTCATACACACGCTGACCAGACTCAGGTGAGCTCGGGCAGACTTTCCATTCATCTGAAAATACTTAAAGACCCTCAAATGTCTCAACCACAGGCAGGGAACTTGGGTTTGCCGTAAGCGTACGGGCAAGATGCAATGTGATCGTAAGACCGTTCTGTAAATGAGGCCCCTGGTGACTGAAAGAGGGTGTTTCTGAGAAATTTATACCTGAGGAAGCAAACCCTGCTCGTCCAGTTTTGCTGGAGATAACCTTCAGTGCCAATTATGCTGTCGCCCCCTGGAAGAGTTCAGGAAGTGCAGACTGAGAGGAGAGCCGGCCGGCCTCAGAAAAGGGGAAGACGGGAGGGGAAATGCGATCATGCAGCGCCGAGGCCAAAATCACCAGACGACAAGATCACCAGACGAAACAGACGAAAGCGGGACAACCCGTGTCCCTTTCGTAAGCACTTTTGACATCGAGACAAAGCAAAATGGGGACCTCCTGCAGCGAAAATAGCAAACGGGACTGCACGTGCGAACATGCACATTCATCAAAAAAAGGGGCACTCAAAAATAGACCGCATTGGTTTGCTGACTGGGAGCAAAATGAAATGCATGTGCTGAAAATAACGGGCAGTCCACAGCGCGGCACAGCTGGCCAGGGCCTGGCGGGCAGTCAGAGCTGGGAATAGCAGCCGCTCGATTCCAAACGCGCTCATTTTTTTGTTTACCGGCAGTTCCGAGCGCAAGCTAATCACGGAGGAAGCGCAAGGTTTCGATCGCCACTGTGGGAAGGCGGCACACAGGCACGGGGGACCATATCCGAGGAACAGCCCTTTCAATTAGTTGTTTTTTTTTCATTTAAAGCTTGGGTTGTTGTTTCTTCTTTACTGTTTAAGAGGGAAAATAAACAAATGCCTGTTTGGAACAGAACGTGACTCACTGTCTGCTCCGCTCCTGAAGTGTTTACGAAGCTCACGCACAAATACATCACTCATTACTGACCAGTGCCCAGAATTCAGGCCATGAAAAACAGCATTTTAACTGCCCGGATGAGCCTTGTTTATATTGTGCATTTGTATTTAAATAACTTTATTTGTATTTTAATCAGGCAATTATATATTTAAAAAAAAAAAAAAAACAGTTTTGTTATATTATTCAAGTATATCCATTTGATATTCACTCTACCAGCACTTATAATACTGGGGTCAGTCACTTGGTTGTCGCTAAGGAGACACACTGACAATGAATGAAGAGACAGAACTCGAGATGTACTAAAATTACTTTATTACAGTTGATTCTTTGTCCAGTATCCCTCTGCCAACACAAGGAGTAATTACAAACAAAATATTACATTAGACCCTTAAGTCTTTTTTCTTTTCTTCTAATTTCTGAAACCTCTTTTATACATTTTCAATTCACTTTGTTTTTGTCATTTTATGAATAATCTTTCTTTTATGTAATCTTTCAGACATTCAGTAACAGGTTTTTCACAATCTATACATTTTAATACAGGTTATATATGGGTTGTAATGGTAATGCTGAACCAGGTCAAATATGATCTTCAAAGAAAAATAAAAACAAAAAAAAGAATACTGACAAATACACTGTACAGAGACGCTCCTCCAACTTTCATTGACCCCGCCCACAACCACCCTCACTGCTATCCGCATTTGCCGGGACTGAGACTGACAAAAGTTGTTCAGCCAATCACAACCGGTCTACTCACGCATCAAAAAAAAAGAAAAAGAGTTGAGAGTTCCGTAGATGGAACCAACGCAGTGGATGTGTTCATTGGCAGCTCAGTTATGGCACAGTGTCTGACCAGAGGGGCGGACATCCGTTCCTTTTCTTAATTATTCTTTTTTTAAAATCAGGTTATACATTCATCTGCTAAATTTCTCACCTCCCCCTTTGCCATGGTCTCAGTCAGCAGGACACAAGGGAATGTTAATAAAAAAAATAAAACGATAGTAGTTTTTTAAAACAAAGAAATTTGGCTACAGAATAAAATGAGTGAAGATCAATATTTAAATACGGTCTCTCAATCTAAAAATGTAGACTTAAAAAAACAACGCGGGGGGTGGGGGAGGGCCCATAAATTTTGGTAAGGATTGGGCAAACCCTCCCAACCTCTGGACCCGTGAACTTGAAAAGGTACCCAATAGCATCAGAGAAGATATGGAGGATAAGGCTGGGGATTTCTTATTGATTTCTCTTGGGGGAGGGGGGTATATTTGGGGAAACTTTTGATGATTGACATTTCAGGAAGATCCTCAAACAATTCAGAACGGTCCTTCACCCAACAAAGTGAACCGTCCTCTCTCTCCTTTATGCCCCGTCTTGCACTTACACAATTATTTCGCTTCTAGGGGCGCAATGATGACCACAGACTCTTTGCTTGAATTCAAACTCAAATGAGGAAACTTGTGGACACAGTAAGTACTCATCTGACCTGTGGTCGATGCTCTGCTGAAGCATTCAGGTGATTATGTTGCACTGTTGGCGGTCCTGTGGTTTATCAGCGCTGCGCTGAGGGGAGAGGCGACGGCAGCGCGCCGCGGGGGGGACCTCAGCCGCTCCGCCGGCGGTGGGACCGCTAGCGGAGTCGCTCGGACTGGCATTGCGCGGTAAAAACCCACGAGCGAATGCAGAAGTTACGTCCGGAACATTCGTATGGCTTAAAGCACCTGGTGAAAGGGTGAACAGAGCGAGCAGCAGGAAGAGGAGTGCTGAACGGCAGGAGGGCCCGCGGGACTGGCGAACGGTCGGAGGAGAGGTGAAGAGCGGGAGGGGCGACTGGGGAATGACGCAGAGGGGTTAGTGTGAGGTGACAGGACTGCACGCCGGTCAGCAAGGAGGAAAAAAAAAAAAAAAAAAAAAAACGGCTTCGGAGAGACCCAGGACCAGTCCCCTGCTCATACCTAATTTTACACCACAGGGAAGAGCTTGCCTGCTTTTGGTTAAATTCCCTCCTTAATATATGCGTGTGTGTGCGTGCCTGTGTTTTTAATTATTTTTTAAATATTAATGTTAGAAACCAAGTAATTATCTTTTTTTGTCTTCACAATACAAGCAAATTTTTCAGTTTATTTTTTACTTTTGCTTTTTTTTAATTCCACTTTTTAAATTCTAAATATACAATATAAACATTTTTCCTATACACCCCACTCAAAACTAACTGTATATCCACATCTTTTCCCACTTTTCAATTCCTTACTCTGAATTTTCTTTAGTCTTCTGAATGTTTATATATAGCTACATATACACAACTATATATATATGTATATATATATATATATATATATATATATATGTGTATATATATATATAGCTGTGTATACACATTTTGAAGTCTTGTGTTTGAAGGTAGTTGCCCTGTGCCAGGGTGTGAGAGGAAGAAGGCAGATGGGTAGTGGGCAGGACTGGCAGGGGCACTGCAGGGGTAGCAGCACACAGCCACCCACCCACCCAGAACAACATTCAGCGGTCACAACCTGCCCCCCCACCAGAGGGCCTGAGAGAGGGAAGGCCACAGGGGACAGACGGGGGAGAGAGACAGAGAGAATGAGAGAGAAAGGGAGGGAGGAGAGGGGGATTTGGGGATGTTATCAATGTCTCTTTTGGGGATTTTTTTTCTTTTGCAAATCATTGGTTAAAAAGTGCACACTAACCATCCCCACAGTAGACAGCCCAGATATGTTCGCAGGTAAACCTCTCGGCATTTTACAGAGATGATGCTAGATACAGTTGCATGGGTAAAAACAGAATCCGGCCAATGTTGTTCATTCAAATGTATATTTTTGGCATCAACTAAATTGCAATAAAAACTTTTTAGTTCCTTACTTTGGCATCTTGACATTTTGCACAGATTAGAGATTTAGAGAAGTGTCTTTTTGGTCACTGTGCCTGAATCGGGTCTCGCCGGTCACCACAGGAAGTGTGGAGGCTGAAAGACAGCTCACTGTGCGTCAGGCCTGCTGTGCCCTGCCCTACCCTGCCCTGCCCTGCCCTCAACTGCACATCAAGTGAACAATGTTCATCAACACAATGGAAATGAATGTCCCACATTACTGCTTGAGACAGAGACACGCATGCACGCACGCACACACACACACACACGCACACACACAGCCATGCAATTCCTAGCACACAGTGGTCTGAACGGCAGTGGATGAGGACAGCAGCAGTACTGGCCCTCCGCATGCAGCTCACAGCTCCTGCTCCTCATTTCAAATGCATTTTGCAGACATGTTCATGTGCCTGATTTGACTGAGAGCCTTTTTGCATCGTACTAACCCTGAGATCCACAACATTTCTCTCTGGCCTGCAACTCTACCTTATATACCCTGCTCTGTGCTGCTATGGAAACCAGACCATCGGTCTGAAACGCAAGCAAACTTTACAAAGATCACATTTTCCAGTTCCTACTTCCTTCTACATCCTGCTACCACGCGGTACCTCATCCTGAATACATCGCTTTCTCTCAAGGACATGATTTTTTTTTCTGCTTAATCAGCAAATGGACTTTCAAACCCAATTATGTATCTGGAGGCGAGCAGTATTTGGCTTTACTGCTCAACAGTCTCTCCTAATACCAGCTGTCAAGGAGAACAGACGCTCTTGATGAGTCTAAGTTTGAGATATACCCAAGTCCTCTGCCTCTGGCTGAGACATTTATGGTCTGAAAGGAACAGCATTTCCTGTTTACTCAGAAAAGAAGCACATGCTCTGCCTACTCCTCACACAGGAGGCAGGGCTTCACAGCCTCCTCCCGGACTCTCCAGGCCCTGGGCTCTGCTCTAGCTCTACGTGCGGCTCTCGCCTTCTGCTCCTGATCTGCAGTGCTGCTGTGCGGACGCGGCTCGTGAGGGAGTCACCGCTGCGCTGTTCCGCACCTCTCTAACCGTGCGGAATAAACACTGTGCCAGGCGCATTTCAGCCCCACCTGCGTGTGAGCGTGCCCACAGCCCCACCCCCTGAGAAGCACGACTCCATACGCACCGTAAGCACCAGGTACACTACACATTCTGAAACCCCCTTTGAACAAAACTAAGAATAGTACCTCAAAACAATAATCAAATAAAAAATAAGTGCCAGTTTTTCCACACAAACATTCTAGTTTCCTGAATATCCGACAGGGCAGTCCAGCCTTAAGCATCGTCACCTAACACCACTCAACAAACAAATCACCTTTTGCTGTCTGAAGCTCACACTGCCGACTGCCCACACATCTTCCGCTGCAACACCTGCACTCCCACTTCCTGCTACGCTTCCTTCCATTGCACTCCTTTCTAAACGCTGCTGGGGTATCCCAAATCATCAAGGTTCAAGCAACTGCCATTCTGACTGAGACCACAGCTGATCACAGATGCCTAATTAGTGTGTTAAATTAGTAGTGTATGAATTAATCATGAGTCAGGTGTGAACTGAAGGGCTGTACCCATGGCAGCAAAGCGCATTGCACACTGCCCCCTCTGGTGATGCAGTGAACTGCAGTAAATGACCTTCTATCATTTATGCATTTTGGCCTCTAATACGGCCCTAAAGGCATGTTATGCCTGAGCAGCATACTGTCCAGACAGGCTGGATACCAATGTGTTGGTGTTCTTTTTCTAAAAGTCTAAATGTTCCGCAAAGTAAATGTGATTAAGTGCTGTACGTGGGCCATGTACTCCAAACCGTGAGCAATTCCTCGCCCATCCCCACCCTCACTCTCCAGGCCATAAACTCCACAGCGACATTCAACCAACACCATGTCTTTATCAACAAATAATAAACTAAGTTTAAGGGCTTCAGAAAGAGCTGACGCAAAACAGTGGCCTGAGATTTAGAGTCACCATGGGGAAACAAGCTGCAGATAACTCACAGAGAGTTCATTTAGCAGGGCTGTTCTGCGTGAGAAGGGGCTGGACTGAATGCAGCGGAGGGTCACACGCGGTGCATGTGGTGTGAGCGTGGCGCTAAGTGAAAATGCGTCCTATCGCTTTGTGCCCAGGGAAACACTGCAGCTTTCTCCACTCTCCCTCCAGCCTAGCTTTGCTTCCGGCGCTTCCCCTCGTCTGCGGAAATAAAACCCTGGGACTGAGCCGCCCCGCGTTCTGTATGCAGACGCGCTTTTAGTGTTCTGGAAGGGCCCCGCTCAGAACCTCAGCCCGTCTCATCGACACGGCCTCCTCCAGTGTCCTCTTCTGCTTTGGCATGTCCTTTGGCACACAGTCGTTGTGTTTTGGCTACCGATTAGTGAAATGTAATGAGGCGGTTTGGTTTCCATGACACCCACGATGGCAATGATGTCATTAGCAACTCCTACCTCCGCTGGAGATGTACAGTACATAAAAAAAACAACTATCAACTAAGATACTTAAATTTATGGCTCCTCTGTAAAAGTGTGTTTCCAGTTTAAAATAAGTAAAAACTTAAAATGTAAAAATTAGTATTCATCCAAAATGTGTTTCATAAACCAAGCTTTGAAACACAAAGAATTCAAGCTGAGCAATTAGTGTTTATAAATCTAAAAAAAAGTTCAATCTCACCGTTGGCACTCCATGCCTCTCAGCCCGCTAACTGGGCTAACGCAGCGCGCGCTGGACGCTTAGCGACGCTCAGCAGGCACACCTGAGCTACATCAGTGAAAGAGCAAGCTGTAACAGCTGCAGCTGGGCTGTTAACGGTTGTTGATGCAATCTCTTAGAGGGGTCAGCAAGGTTACTTCAGTGAAGAACCCTGACCCTAAAACATCCAGGCCATGTATAAAAGTCAGTGCAGGGTGGGGCTTTTTTGGGGCCCATATAGATTACGTATATCATCACATTATCTCTATAACTGCACTCATCTCACTACCGTTCATGTGGATATTGCTAGTAAATGAGGCTGTTGTGAGACATTCATGCTTTTGTATATTCACGTGTGTACTTTTGCCTAACATAAGCTTTGACTTAGCCAGGAGGAAAAAAAAAAAAAAAATAGGTAACCAAAAAATAGGAAATCTCAAATTTTGATGACCACCAAAAACATGGAGCGGGCATGTGCGTGCTCCACGGGGAGTCGGCCGCACCCTTCTCCCCCGGACACGGCAGAGAAGTGCACGACTCAGCAGTGCATTCTGGCTTGAGTGAGACCTGACCAGGGTACGACACAGGAGACGATCCAAAAACCCCAACTGCCCTGCTTCACAGCTAGCAGACACACGGCGACAGACCTGCTCACTCAAACACAGCTTCTCACTGCCTCTGCGTTCCTACTCCGTCACCTTTCCCTCCGGCTGCTGAAAGCCCTCTCGCTTCAGATGCCAAAAAACCAGCTACGGGGCTTAAGAAAGTACTCATCTGAACTAATAAGCGGGTAAGGGCATTTGTTTTGGATGCAGAATTCTAGTTTGAATGCAGAATTCTAATTTGGATTCAAAATTCTGGGTTGGATGCAGAATTCTGGTTTGGAAGCTGGGTTTTGAATCTAAATCAAAAGGATAGAATATGGCGGTTTGGATGGCCTCCAGCGCTGTGAAAAGGGGTATCCTGCCTGGTCGGGCTGCAGGTTGGGCTGAGACCGTGCTGCTGTGGGCTTCTTACAGCTGTGGGGAACACAGGGAGACTCGTGCATTTTACCCAGTGGCTCGGAGCGCGCTCACACACACTGCTGTCCCTGTGGGGGGCACGACTGGCTGCCCCTCTGTATGTCTCTGCATGTCACACAGGGGCTGCTGTGTAACATGAGAGAGGGCGGGCAGGTGGGGAGATGGAGAGAGAGAGAGAGAGAGAGAGAGAGGAACAGGAGAATGGGAAAGAGAGAGAGAGAGAGGTGCGTGGGGGGAGGGGGGGGGAGCGAGAGCTGGGCCCGCCGCCGCCCCCCCTTCTCCAGGCCCCGGCGGTCCCCCTGCCCTGCTCTGGAGCTGTGGGCGTGTCTACGTGTAGGACAAGTGTGACCCGTTGGATATCTGCGAGGCGATGCTAGTGCTCCTGCTCATCCCCTGCTCACTGCGGCCCCCGGAGGCCGTCCTCCTGAGCGCCTGGGGGCTGTTCCGGGCCGCCCCCGACGCCCTCGGCCCCGCCCCCATGGGCCCCGACGAGGAGTGGCCCCAGGGCTGGGGGCCCCCGCCCGGCATGCCGTGGCCCCAGGCCTGCTGCGAGGGCCCTCCCTGACCGGGGTGGTGGTGGTGGTGGTGGCTGCCGTGGTGGCTCCCGCCCCCTCCTCCTCCTCCTCCGGCCCCGCCTCCCCCGCCCCAGTGCGGCCCCTGGGAGCCGCCCGAGTGGTGGTGCGCCCAGCTGCCGGGGGCCCCGGGGAAGCTGTGGCTGAAGGCCTCGGAGGAGAGGTTGGACAGCACCATGTTGCTGAAGCCCAGACGCATGCTCTCCGAGTCGAAGGCCTCGATCTCCCGCGCCTGGCGCTCCAGCAGGCTGCGGATCCGCTCCGAGCGCTCGTTCTGCAGAGCCATCATCTCCTCCTCAATCTGCGCACCAGCAGGGGCGTCATTAGTGCTGACACTCTAATCCCACATTAACAGTGCTATAACTGTCACATGAGCAACTATCATCACAGGAGTAACTTACTCTAACTCTCAATTACTGTCACTGTAAATCACCCATGAGTGACTATTACTACAGGAGTAACTTAGTCTAATCCTCCATTAATTCTAACGCTAACCCTTGCTGTAACCCTAACCCTACCCTAGCCATAAACCTACCTCTAACCCTAGCCATAACCTTAACCCTAACACTAGCCGTAACCCTAACCCTACCCTAGCCATAACCCTAACCCTAGCTGTAACCCTAACCCTAACACTAGCTGTAACTCTAACCCTAACCCTAGCTGTAACCCTAACCCTAACCCTACCACTAGCTGTAACCCACGACACACTGAATCCTGCTTTTTTAGCGTAATAACCGCCACCACTAGGCGATCCTCTTCCAGAAAAAGAACACAGTCAGTAGATCTGAGAGCCCGCCCACCTTCTGCTCCAGCAGGGCCCGGCGCAGGGACACCCTCTGCTCCAGCTCCTTCCTCTCGCGGTCGTGCTGGGCGTCGTCTGCATCTTGATCTTGCTCTGGTAGGCGTTGAGCAGCTCCAGCTCCTGCTGCAGCTGCATCTTCAGAACCTGGCATTCGGCCTCCTGCGCCTCGTCCAATCGCAGCTGAGGGGCGGGGCGAGGGGGGGCAGAGGAAGGCGTGAAGAGAGAAGGAAAGGACAGAGGGAGAAAGAAAGAGTGCGAGGGGGAAACAAGACAAACGAGGTTGAGTTAAGTGGTCGTTGAGTTAAGTGCGCTGTAGTCCAAAAAGTGCTGTATGAGGTAAGAGCAGATGGCTTCTCTGTTGCCTTGGCTTGACTGTGCTGCTGCACCCCTCCCCCAGCCCTCCCTGTCACTCACAGCCTGTGTGGACAGCATCTCGTTGATGGAGTGGTCGTACTGCTCGGCCAGGATGGCCAACTTGCGGGTCTGCTCCTCCTTCAGCCTCTTCAGCACGGCCTTGTGGTCCGATTTGGGCGTGGTCTCCAGCAGGTGGTTCCGCAGGGCCTTGTACTGCCGGGTCTGGATCTTGCAGGTGTCCTGGAACTGCTTCTTGATCTGCAGCTCTTTGGACTGAGAGTGCGGGGGGGAAGAGGGGGGGGGACAGAAGAGATGCACGGAAGAGGAGGGGTAATGTTTAGATTAAAGCCTCTCTTACATCATGAAATGCACAGAGAACACTAAACTGGCCAAAGAGGACACAGACGTATTACTTCCACTGCTCCATGACCCTTACAGTTCTATGAGTGGATACTACTGACCCATGACTCTTAATATTAATGCCACACGTTATTAATACTAACGACTGCAGTTCCATGACTGAGCAAAAAATGGGAAAAGGCTGAGTAACTATATAAAACTAGGCTTGGGCCCAAGTGCACTGGAGCCAGGGAGAGGGAGGGGAGGGAGAAGGAGAGAGGGAAAGAGGGAGGATGGGAGGGAGAGAGTGAGAGAGGGAGAGAGAGAGAGAGAGAGAGAGGAGAAGAGGGAGGGACTGAAGGAGAGAGAAAGGAGTAAGAAAAAGAGGGAGAGAGGGTGGGAGAGGGAAAGCGGGAGGAGGGAGGTGGCGAGGGAGGCGAGCACCTTGAGGCTCTTGGGCTGCTGCCGGACTTCCATCACGTGCTTGCGCCGGAGCTCCCTCTCGCGCCGCTTGTTGTACTCCAGCTGGTTGGTGAGCTCGGTCTGGTGCTGCAGGCGGATCAGCTCCGCGCGCATCTTCTGGATGGTTCCCAGCTGCCGGAACTCCAGCTCCTGCATGGACTCGTGGTGCCGCAGGAGCATGGCGTGCTCCAGGTCCTTCTGCGTCTGCCGCTTGTTCAGCTCCTGGGGGGGGAGGGGGGGGTGAATCACACTCTGCTTCAGAAAAGGCAAAGTGCCCATTCCTGGCCACTGGACATCTACGCTCAGACCCTCCAGCTATGGAAGAGTTTTAAGTAATGAGAAACGTTCCATCTGTTTTGCTCTTGACTGTGAGGTTAATGTGTTTTTTGGCCACTTTCCGTATTCAGCAGCACTAGAGCAACAAAGAAAAAAAGTTCCTTGTGACAGGAAAAGTCAGCTGACCCACACAGATTCATCCATGTCAATTCACCAATTTTGTACTTAGGGATAAATCAGGACGAGAGAGCCAGAAGGGTTTGAGCGGAAGGATAAGTGATGAAAGGATTTCCGTGTTTCAGAGGTCGTCGGCAGCAGTTATGAGGTCATCAATAAGCGACTGCGCACAAAGAAGCAGAAACCTACATACGTAATTGACAGCCCACAGAGCCAATGACGGTTATTTAATAGCTTCGCGTGGTGTGCATCTCAAAACCTCTAAAAAAGATTACTCTCCCCTCCCCCCAAAAAAAGAATGAAAATAAAACCTTGCGGTGAGATCAGAAACTAGAGAATCGGGGCATCGGTGAAGCCCGTCCGTCCCCTGCACACAGCGGGCGAGGGGTTGAGCCCGCGGGGGGCGCTGCGCTCACCTCGCGCACCAGGTCCTGCTCCACGTTGTGGCGGGCGATGAGGATGCGCCTCTTGAAGCGGCGGCACTCCAGCTCCAGGTACTGGCGCTGGCGCCGCTGCAGGTTGGCCTCCTCCTCCGCCTGGAAGTGCTGGAAGTTCTCCTTCTGCTTCGACAGCCACTCCTGCTTCTCCTTCTTGGGCGTCGACTGGTTCTCATTCAGCTCCTGGGGGGGGGGGGGCAGAGATAAACAGTGGATCAGGAAACCTGATGTTTTTTGTTCCAGATTTTTCCAGAATTTCCCATTCCGGAAATACCAATTCTCATCTTCCTCCACTAATCAGGAGAAGCTGATATTCGGACAGAAATGTTTCAACCGCAGGCAGATGGCTTTGGTATAGCATAAGATCATACATATCAAGAGATTTCGTAGTAAGATATCTGTTTACAGGAGAGGATTCACAGCCGTAATGCTGGTGGCCCACAGTGACTTTCAGCAACTGAAAATCTATCAGAATTTGTTGATAATTCAAACAAAAAGACAGGAATATCGCATACCTCAGGAAACACAGGAACAACAACGCAGCTTCCTTTCACTTCCTCTAAGCATTATCCTACATACCCCAGAGTGCTGTTCTGCTTTCTGTCATCGGCTCTGCACGATGTCTACAGCTCGAGTTCAACCAACTACAACACCCAAATCTCTTTCGCACTGCACCCCATCCCAGCACACTCTCTCCTGACACTAGTTATTGGCTATGTGCGGCACTTTAAGTGCAATAATGTGCCCGTTGGACTGTATCTGTGTGATGAGCTCAGAGGTGGCGGCGGGAGGCTCGTACCTCTTTGAGCTGCTCCTTGCGCAGCTTGTACTCCCGTTTCTGTGACTCCAGGAAGCTGCTCAGCTCCTTCTTCTGCTGGACCTGGATGTGCTGCTGGAACTTCTTCTCGTCGTTGGCGAAGGTCTTGGCCTGCAGACAGAGACACCCCCGCAAAGACGCGAGACACGAGCGGAGGCACACAGAGTTGAGACAGACACAGGTTAGAGAGAGAGGAGGGACAGCGTTAATGAACCGGGCCCAATCAGACGTCTTTCCTAACGGCTAGAACGGTATGCACTGAATGGCTTGGCTGGCATCTCGAGTTAGCTGTCAAATGCTCAACGAATGAGAACCGTTAAGCTTACTGGCACAAACATCTTTGATCTACGTGGATTACAAAGAAATGGTGTCCCAATTAATTTCAAAAATGGCCGCCGACAACACAATACATTTGCAGCTCTTGTGAATAAAAACAGGGCAAAATTGTCACGGTGTTGGGTCATTAGCTGCACTGACGCTTGCTGTATGTAAACTGAAGGCCAAGCCAAACTGTGAATGAGCATTATGTGCATGCAGGTTAAAAACAGGCCAACGCGGGCACTCAAATGCGACAGAAAGAGGGGCTACGTTACGTCTTTCTCCATGGTGGCCTGGTGCTTCTTCACCAGCTTCTCCATCTCGGCGGCGAAGCTGTTCCTCTGGGTCTCCAGCTCCTTGTCCAGGCGGAGCCGGTGCTCGTCCATCTCGGCCTTCAGCTTGTTCTCCAGCGCCATCAGGTGCTTCTGGTGCTGCCGCCGCATGCGCTTGTAGCCCGACATCTGCTCGCGCAGCTCCGAGTCCTGCTCGTGCTCCTGCATCTGACGCGTCACCTGGGGGGGGGGGGGGGATGGGGTCAGGGGGGTCAGCGAGTGGCCCGTTCCTGGAGGGCCATTTCAATTTCATGTCTTTGTTTGACCAGTTACCCCTGGTTTAAGTGGTGGCTGGCTCACTGGACACAATCAAGCAGGTTTCGTACAGGGACACAAGAGCAGTCTTGGGTGGTCATTCAGGAGATTATCAAAAAACATGGCTATATACACACCTGTGATGCATATGCATCATTATATTTTCTAAATAATCCATGTATTTACTATATATTGCAATATAGTCGATTTCAATAGCAAAGATATAAAGGCGAAATGCCAAAGAAAAAGGGTGAAAGTAATGGGAAGGGAGAGGGGAGGGATGAGAAGGTCGAGGTAAAGGTAGAATGAGTGGGGGGAAGAGAGAGAAAGACAGTGGGGCAGAGAGACAGAGAAAGCAAGAGAGCGTGAGCGTGAGCGTGAGAGAGAGAGAGAGAGAGAGAGAGAGAGGGAGGGAGCGGCTCTCACCAGCGAGGCCGTCCGGATGGTGGCGAAGTGTTCGCGGTTGCGGTAGTGGGGTTTCTGGCGCGGGGTCTGAGCGGGGGGTGACTGCGGCTCAGAGGGTCTGCTGTGGGGCTCGGGGTCCTCCTGGTAGCTCTCCTCCTCCTCCTGAGGAGCACACACACACACACACACAGCACTCAGCACACTCCAAACACACTGCGCCACCAGAACGACCAGCACACGTTGAGTAAGAAAGAAAACACTGCACCGTCTCCAGTCCAGTCACTCTCATTACTACGCTGGAACTGTGGAGGCAGTGTGGTGGATGTTGTAAGTGTCTCGTCTTGTAACCAGATGGCTCCAGGTTTGATGATTAATTCACTAGTTGGAATAGCCAGTTATTTCGCTCTAAATTTTTTTAATTATGCAAGTGGACACCATGAAAACTGGGGCACTGAACAGTTGGAGAAAAATGATAGAGTAACTGGACACTGAGTCACTGACCGGTTTGAGGTGAATGACGAAGCTGTGGGACACTGACCGGTTTGAGGTGAATGATGGAGCTGTGGGACACTGACCGGTTTGAGGTGAATGACTGAGCTGTGGGACACTGACCGGTTTGAGGTGAATGACGAAGCTGTGGGACACTGACCGGTTTGAGGTGAATGACGAAGCTGTGGGACACTGACCGGTTTGAGGTGAATGACTGTGGGACACTGACCGGTTTGAGGTGAATGACTGTGGGACACTGACCGGTTTGAGGTGAATGACTGTGGGACACTGACCGGTTTGAGGTGAATGACGGAGCTGTTGGACACTGACCGGTTTGAGATGACTGACTGTGGGACACTGACCGGTTTGAGGTGAATGACTGTGGGACACTGACCGGTTTGAGGTGAATGACGGAGCTGTGGGACACTGACCGGTTTGAGGTGAATGATGGAGCTGTGGGACACTGACCGGTTTGAGGTGAATGACGGAGCTGTTGGACACTGACTGGTTTGAGGTGAATGACGAAGCTGTGGGACACTGACCGGTTTGAGGTGAATGACTGTGGGACACTGACTGGTTTGAGGTGAATGACTGTGGGACACTGACCGGTTTGAGATGACTGACTGTGGGACACTGACCGGTTTGAGGTGAATGACTGTGGGACACTGACCGGTTTGAGGTGAATGACTGTGGGACACTGACCGGTTTGAGGTGAATGACGGAGCTGTGGGACACTGACCGGTTTGAGATGACTGACTGTGGGACACTGACCGGTTTGAGGTGAATGGCGGAGCTGTTGGACACTGACCGGTTTGAGGTGGATGACGAAGCTGTGGGACACTGACCGGTTTGAGGTGAATGACTGTGGGACACTGACCGGTTTGAGGTGAATGACTGAGCTGTGGGACACTGACCGGTTTGAGGTGGATGACGGAGCTGTTGGACACTGACCGGTTTGAGGTGAATGACTGTGGGACACTGACCGGTTTGAGGTGAATGACTGAGCTGTGGGACACTGACCGGTTTGAGGTGGATGACGGAGCTGTTGGACACTGACCGGTTTGAGGTGGATGACTGGGACACTGACCGGTTTGAGGTGGATGACTGACTGTGGGACACTGACCGGTTTGAGATGACTGACTGTGGGACACTGACCGGTTTGAGGTGGATGACTGACTGTGGGACACTGATCGGTTTGAGGTGGATGACGGAGCTGTTGGACACTGACCGGTTTGAGGTGGATGACGGAGCTGTTGGACACTGACCGGTTTGAGGTGAATGACTGTGGGACACTGACCGGTTTGAGGTGAATGACTGAGCTGTGGGACACTGACCGGTTTGAGGTGGATGACGGAGCTGTTGGACACTGACCGGTTTGAGGTGGATGACTGGGACACTGACCGGTTTGAGGTGGATGACTGACTGTGGGACACTGACCGGTTTGAGATGACTGACTTTGGGACACTGACCGGTTTGAGGTGAATGACTGAGCTGTGGGACACTGACCGGTTTGAGGTGGATGACGGAGCTGTTGGACACTGACCGGTTTGAGGTGGATGACTGGGACACTGACCGGTTTGAGGTGGATGACTGACTGTGGGACACTGACCGGTTTGAGATGACTGACTGTGGGACACTGACCGGTTTGAGGTGGATGACTGACTGTGGGACACTGATCGGTTTGAGGTGGATGACGGAGCTGTTGGACACTGACCGGTTTGAGGGGATGACGGAGCTGTTGGACACTGACCGGTTTGAGGTGAATGACTGTGGGACACTGACCGGTTTGAGGTGAATGACTGAGCTGTGGGACACTGACCGGTTTGAGGTGGATGACGGAGCTGTTGGACACTGACCGGTTTGAGGTGGATGACTGGGACACTGACCGGTTTGAGGTGGATGACTGACTGTGGGGACACTGACCGGTTTGAGATGACTGACTGTGGGACACTGACCGGTTTGAGGTGGATGACTGACTGTGGGACACTGATCGGTTTGAGGTGGATGACGGAGCTGTTGGACACTGACCGGTTTGAGGTGGATGACGGAGCTGTTGGACACTGACCGGTTTGAGGTGGATGACTGACTGTTGGACACTGACCGGTTTGAGGTGGATGACGGAGCTGTTGGACATGACAGTGTGGTCTCCGTCCATCATGTCCAGCTCGCTCTTGTCGTCGGCGGCGTCGGGGAGGCTGTTGACGGAGCTGCTCTGGGAGCTGGCGCTGATGGACATGCTGGGGATGGACTGGTTACTGCCCACGCTGCTCACCGTGCCCGTCCGACCCACGCTGTGCTCCGGCTCCTGCAGGGGGGGCAGTACCAAAAGCACATGCGCGCACACACGCATACACACATACACACACACACATGCACACACACACACACACACACACACACGCATGTGCATACACACACAGACACACAGACACACACACACATACATGCATACACACACACACACGCATGTGCATACACACACAGACACACAGACACACACACGCATACACACATACACACACACGCACGCACGCACACATACACATACACACACACACATGCACACACACATGTGCATACACACATGCACGCACACACACAGACACACACACACACACACACATGCACAAGCACACACATACATGTTGAATACTGCTCTTGCCTAATCTCTCAGTCAACTTGCGTATTTTGTTTAATAAGCAGCTCTGGACAGCTGTTTGCTAAATGAATGCACTGTAACCTAACCAGAGGGTGTGGAAGCACCGCTCAAAGTCATATTCTGGGCGGGGAGGGGGGGCATAACATTATATAAAGCCAGCCCACAAAACTCTTTGGCTCTGTGGCATAAATGCACGTTATGTATTGTAATGAATACAAGTCACGAGCAGCAGCAGTTTCCTATGTCATCAGCACACACAGGCAGGAGAGCAGGGTTTCATTTCCTTCCGCACACGCGCTTCTGTCCCAGCGCATCAAACCCTGTCTGCTGGACAAGCACCGCCGAGGAGGAGGAGAGAGAGAGAGAGAGTGAGAGAGAGAGAGAGAGAGAGAGAGAGAGAGAGAGAGAGAGAGCCGAGGAGAGGAGAGACGAGGGGGCGAGAGAGAGAGGGGGAGAGAGAGGGAGAGGAGACGCGCTGAGAGGGGGGGAGAGGGGAGAGAAGGGAGAGGGAGAGGAGACGCGCTGAAAGAGGGGAGGCGGAGCGCTGGCCCCACCTCCTCTCCGTCCGGGGCCTCGGCGGCCGGCCCGTTGTGCGCCTCCTGGAACAGGATCTTCTTCATCTTGCGGTACTGCAGGTTGTCCAGCTCGCGCACGGCGTCCTTGGTCCGCAGGATCAGGTCCATCAGGACCGACTCGGGCCGCTCCCGCTGGACAAAGGCATGCTGGGAGAAGGGGCGGAGCGAGAGAGGGGGGGGTTTTACGTTTCACACGCTCGGTCCAGTTTGTTGCTCCATCGCATACCGTGCTGCAGTTACAGGGGCGTTTCATTTCTGTTTGTGTAAAACCATACAGAGTTCATATGGTATGCCAATAGACCATTCTAGAACTGGACAGCACTGAGACAGGGAGAGACAGAGAGACAGAGAAGAATTAAGAGGGCAGGATGGTAGAGGACAGAGATGAAATTGAACGGCAGTGCAGCATAATGGTTAGAGAAGGTAGTGGGATCATTTTCCAGCTGGGGAGTTGCCATTATGCCCTTGAACCTGCTTTGCTTCATCAAAATATCCAGCTGTACAAGTGGATTGCATGGAAAAATGTCATCTGTGCAAGCTACCCTGGACACTGCCATAATGTAAAAGGGTAAGGCCAGCACTGACTGTGGGCTAATCTTCCCACCTCCACTGACTCAGCGCTCACACTGTATAAACACAGGAGGGGGGGGGGATGACAGCGAATGAATACAGCACAACTACGAGGGGGGGGGACTCCAAACGGACCGCACCTTCAGCAGATCCTCAGAGTCCGGCCTGTCCTGGGGGAGTTTCTGAAGGCAAGAATCCACAAAGTTCCTAAAGTAATCGGTCCTGCGGAGAGAGAGGGAGAGAGAAAAGAAGAGAAAGAGGACCTTAGCTCCTCACAACAATGAAAGAGTACGACATGGACTAAATTATTCACAGCAACCACATCAATCACAGGATTACTATAAACCAGAAAGAGGTTTTTTGTGGTTTTCCTGCAGCTAAACATCACTGTTGCAATTACTCAAAGTGCATGTATTTGTCATCTTAAAAACAAACTGAGATGATTTTGTGAAATGAACGTGCAGTAAAAATGAAAGAATGAATGCATTATATTACAACGAAAGTATCAATGAGGAAAAAAACCCCATCATAGCAAATGATGCTCTTATAATTTGCATTCTAACTATCTTTCCATAATGGCCTTGAGCATCATTCTGGATTAAGGGCTTCTGCCAAAGAAATTATCATAACAAAAATGACAACAACTACAGGATACATGACAACAACACCAGCATCACCATTATGATTACTGATTGATAACCACAGATGCTCACTCACCATTCACTTGACTGCAGCGTTGGGCTCTCATTCTGCGCTATGTGGTATAAGGCACTCATCGCATTCATGTTGAACAGCGGCGGTTTCCTCTCAGCTGGAAGCACGCAGAGCAGAGGCTCGTGGGTAACACGTGAGGGATGACATCATACACCAGCTGCGCCCAGTGAGTGTCAGGCGAGCTCATCACTCTGCCGAATCTACCACGTGAGCCCCGGCAGGTCGAGTGCAAAACCGTCTCTACCAATGTGAGTATACCACAAGCTCAGTGCTACACCACCTCCACCACACACACAGTCGCTACAAGTGCTTTTACTCGTGAAGCCTGAATACACACGCAGGGGGATAACGCCTCGAGACCAAGCGTCGCAGGTAAGACTCTGAGCTGAGCCGAGGCCTCACCTAATTCAATGCAGGTAATCCCCAGAGACCAGACATCCACCTTCCCATCGTACTGGCCCTCGTCCATGGCCAGGATCACCTCAGGGGCCATCCTGAGGGGGAGCGGGAGGGACAGTGTAAAGCTCTCTGGCACTCCCTACACGCAATGGTGCTCAGACACACGAGCAGACACACACACACAAAAGTCTGCTTCGTTTTTTAAAAATGTTTAATATGTTCCATATAAACACAGGATTGGGGTCAATATAGGAAATGAACTGAAATTAAATGAATGGCCTGAAAAATCCCCATAATGGTCTACGAGAATCATGTTAATGAATTCATGGAATTTAAGTCATTTCCTGAATTGACTAAACCGAACTGGAAGAAATTCCTGGTAAACTCTGGGGGAAGATAAACCACTGAATGCGATGGGTGACTTTCTGCTGAGAGTACAAGCAGAGACCAGAAGAGGTGGCACATTCCACAACTCACGGTAAGAGTTCATCCAGCACACAGATATACCCTGCACTTAGCAAAAAATGCTTGTTTATCATTCAACAGCACTCCTACAGAGATTCTGCAATGTGCTCACAAGGAGGTGTTTCACACATTACAGTCCTCAGAAGTCCACAAAACGTCACTCACCAATATGGCGTCCCCACAAAGGAGTTGGCAGGAGAGGCAATGGAGGCGGAGCCAAAATCGGCCAGCTTCACCTGTCCGGGCTCTGTCAGCAGGATATTTCCAGCCTTGATATCTCTGCAACGTGGGACAGGAGAGATCAGCTAATTAAGAAAAAATTAAAATGTAATAGCACTTCCCAGACGCCTGATCTGTGTGGACACTGCCTAAGGAATAGCTAAATAGGGTGTTTAACTCAAACATACAATCCCGGGCTACTGTAACTATATCAGAACAACATTTGTTTAAACGTAGACATTAAATTCATACTGTGATTGTGAATGTAACTGCGCACTCCCCCTCTCTACCCTGAATCAAACCATCTCTAAAAAAACATAAAGTCATAGAGTATTGTACTGTGCTATATGAGCTCTTATATCTGGGACAATCATGTCATTACTCTGTCACCTAGGGAGAAGATGTTTGGCTCCGAAGGTCTGCTGAATGAAACTTTAGCATGTCTCAATGTGGCAGCAGGTGAAACCTGCAAAAACACGGTGTGTGGGAGTTCCTTTGGTGTCTACTTAGATAAGATCCAGTCACCTGGAATTCCTACCCTAGAGATCTCAGCGATGTTCCTACAGCTGCTTTCCACTTCAGTTGTGCAAGACTATGGTGGACCTTATAGTGCACTACACTTCCCCATCAAAACATGCTACTCCCATATGTCACAGCAGAGCCAGAAAACATGCATACAACACACACACACAAACACACACAAACACACACACACACACACACACACACACACACACACACACACACACACACACACACACACACACACACACACACACACACACACACGGACACACACATGCCCACACGGACACACACACACACAAACACACACATACCCACAAGCACGCAGCTAACCTGTGAATCATGTTGTGGGAATGAAGGTAGGCCAAGCCCTGCAATGCACCATGGGTAATTGCAGCTATTTCTATTTCCTGGAGTGGTTTTTTATGAACTGAAGGAAAGAGGAACATAAAGACAGCAGTCAGTAAAACAAAAGCATAAAGACAGCACTCCGTGCAAAAAATAAAGATCGCACTCAATACAAGAAAAAGCCCAAGAGACAATCCAAACAATGTACTTCTTATTATCGCACTATTAATGGAAAACTGATATCAGCACTGATTTCTGGGCTCTGAATGAAATATCAAAACCCTTCACGGATATGAGCTAATCAGCCAGCGGAGTTATTTAGTGTAAAGCACAGGGGTTGCGATCATTAAAAACAGATTAGACGCAAAATAAAATGGTGGTCACCTTCCAGCAGGTCCGAAGCTGAGCCTAGACAGTATTCCATGACCAGCTGAGGAGAATGAGAGAAAGTCGGGGGGAGGGGTTATTTATCCATTCACATTCAATGTTACATAGCTCACATCAAGCTGAGTGCTTCTGTCTTCTCAAACAACACTGGAACACTGGTCAGCCAGCATTGCAATGCTCTTTCTCTACACTAGGGGGCTCAGTATCCCCCTTTATAAAAATAATGATCTCCACTCCCTTGTGGAAATGGAATATAATGCAGTACATTGTAATTATACACACTTTTTAAAATGAAATGATGAGTACACTTCACAGCAGTCTATTTAAACAAAAACATATTTCAATATGTGCGAGCGCAACAGTTTCAGTATATTCCATTTTGATGAGGACTTCTGACAGTTCAACCAACAGAAATAATATTCACCAAAATATGACTGTTTAATTGGCGAATCATCAATTTCAAACAAATTTAAAGACTAGAATCATCCATTTCAAACTAATTTTAATACTGGAGAAACAATTTGCTTGTTAGAACGTCAGAAAAAGTCTGCTCCTAAACGGTACTGTTGAGCTTCTTATCCACCAAATGGTGGAACTCCATTGGCTCTCACCCAGGCAGTGTGTTCACGCAAGTAGCATCCTTTGTACTCTATGCTGTTTGGGTGCTGAATTCTCTGTAGGAACTTCACTTCTTTGATTATGTCCTGCCATTTCTGTACAGAGAGAGAAGGAAAGAGGATATTCACATCACAACATAAAATAAAGTGTATAAACATAAAAACTACTACACCCAAATAGTAGTAGCTGGGGCTATTAAAGCTCTATTCTGTGGCCAGTTGAAACAGCAGAAATTTACCAGTGCCCTACATATAACATAGTTCAAAGATGCACTTAACCACAGAGGTATACATTCATTCATCTGATTTGGACCAGTTAAATGGCTAATGAATAATTAGGCCCAATGGAATCAGGGGAAAGGGGTTTAGGAACACACTCCAGGAAGCCTCCTGCATTTTGAAGGCCTCAGCTGATCCCAAGCAGACTCGGGCCCAGCACTGGTCAGGTGATCGCACCCAGAGGATGAGGCTTTGAGGTTAGTGAGAGCTCTTGCTCTCCCAGATTTACATCTAATCTGATTATCTGCTAATCTGAAATTACAAGTAAAGCAGAGCAGCGGACGGCGGCTTAATGACCTCGACCAACTCGGCAGGGGGTTAAATCGCACCTCCGTTTGGCACTTTCATTACGGTCACCTTTCACTGGCAACCAAAACCCATTCCACGTCATTTATTCACCTGTTCATTAGTCAAATAACACATCCCAGGGTCCAATTGCATGTGGGTCACCCTTTAACTCTGACCAATCAAATTGCCATCTCAAACTGTTCTAGACGATGGATAATTTATCATCTGTGCTTATCATCGGGGAGCGTTGAGAGAGCCTCACCTCGTTGGACTGCTTCCCGCTGTAGGACATCTTCTTAATGGCCACCACCTCTGTGGTCCGGATGTCCCGGGCCTGAGGGGGGTGAACACACACAAAGCGACATGTCCGTCAGTGTGGTTACTGCGTTAAAGCCAGCACGCACACATTCAAATACTCAGTGGCAAAACTACCTGCTTGAGCAGAGAGCGAACATTAAGACACATTCCTTGGTAGTGGCCTCATGTGGTGACCTGACGCCATTTTGTTTTTCATGCAGTACACTGGCGTCTTTCCCTGGTGGTAGCCTCATGCAGTGAATTGATATTACTTTGTTTTTCATACATCACGCACACTTACTTCTGTATCTATTTTCAATCACCTTTCACTGCACAAACTATCTTTACATTTTGAGGAAACTGCTATATAGTTAATGCAGTTATTATTACCATAAAATACATACTAGGGATGTGGACAAGGACAGACATGACGAAGCTGGGATCTTAAGCTCAGGGGCAAGGCCACAGCAGGGAGGCGCTAATACGTACAAAGTACACAGCCCCGAAGCTGCCATGTCCAATCTCGCGCAGGTCGGAGAACAGCTTCTCGGGGTCCTCCTTGAAGAAGAGGTCCGCGATCTCGGGGTCCTTCAGGCTCCCCGCCCGACTGGTGGAGGGCATGCTGGGAAGGGGGCGCCGCCGCGGCCGCCGGGGACTATCTGGGCCTGCGACTGCGACTGCGCTGCGACAGCCCCCGCCGATGGCTCATCTGCAGGAAGGCGGCCTTGTGCGCATGAGCACCTGCAGGGAGACGGGGGAAAGGGCGCTACGTTGCATTGCATTCTGTTCCGCTCCGCTTCATTCCATTCTCACCTTCATTACACGCCTCTGTCGAATGCCCGCTTCTGATTGGCCGCTTCAGACATTGTTATTCAGAAATATCAGACCACTGCTACGGGCAACAGAGGTTTTATCTTAAAATGCTTAAAGTGCATATCACTCCACAGAAAGAAGTGTGGTTAATTTTCTAATTTGCTAACTCGCGACACCTGGAGTCAAAAAGACTATTATTCCATCATTAACTTGCCTTGTATCATACTACAGTACTCCCATTAGACAATACTAAATAAATATTTTGTGTCAAATTATTGACCGATTTCTTTTGTAAGTTAATTACCCATGTAATAAGTGGGATAACCCACACCAAACTCAAACGTCTACACTATTTTGACTACACTTACAGTCATTAAATTCTGTTATTTGCACCTGCTTCTCTTCAGAAGAGCCGCACAAAGTGGAAAACTTCCGTTAGCATCAGTAATACAGAAGCAGCAGCACAGAAAGGGCAGAGTTAGGCTCTCTCATAGGGCCCAGTCAGGCTCTCTCATAGGGCACAGTTAGGCTCTCATAGGGCAGAGTTAGGCTCTCTCATAGGGCCCAGTCAGGCTCTCTCATAGGGCACAGTTAGGCTCTCATAGGGCACAGTTAGGCTCTCTCATAGGGCACAGTTAGGCTCTCATAGGGCACAGTTAGGCTCTCTCATTGGGCACAGTTAGGCTCTCATAGGGCACAGTTAGGCTCTCTCATAGGGCACAGTTAGGCTCTCACACAGGGCACAGTTAGGCTCTCTCATTGGGCACAGTTAGGCTCTCATAGGGCACAGTTAGGCTCTCATAGGGCACAGTTAGGCTCTCTCATAGGGCACAGTTAGGCTCTCATAGGGCACAGTTAGGCTCTCTCATAGGGCACAGTTAGGCTCTCATAGGGCACAGTTAGGCTCTCTCATTGGGCACAGTTAGGCTCTCATAGGGCACAGTTAGGCTCTCTCATAGGGCACAGTTAGGCTCTCACACAGGGCACAGTTAGGCTCTCTCATTGGGCACAGTTAGGCTCTCATAGGGCACAGTTAGGCTCTCTCATAGGGCACAGTCAGGCTCTCTCATAGGGCACAGTTAGGCTCTCATAGGGCACAGTTAGGCTCTCTCATAGGGCACAGTTAGGCTCTCATAGGGCACAGTTAGGCTCTCTCATTGGGCACAGTTAGGCTCTCATAGGGCACAGTTAGGCTCTCTCATAGGGCACAGTTAGGCTCTCACACAGGGCACAGTTAGGCTCTCTCATTGGGCACAGTTAGGCTCTCTCATAGGGCACAGTTAGGCTCTCTCATAAAGCACAGTTAGGCTCTCTCATAGGGCACAGTTAGGCTCTCTCATAGAGCACAGTTAGGCTCTCTCATAGGGCACAGTTAGGCTCTCTCACAGGGCACAGTTAGGCTCTCATAGAGCACAGTTAGGCTCTCTCATAGGGCACAGTTAGGCTCTCATAGAGCACAGTTAGGCTCTCATAGGGCACAGTTAGGCTCTCATAGAGCACAGTTAGGCTCTCATAGAGCACAGTTAGGCTCTCTCATAGGGCAGTTAGGCTCTCAGAGTGCACAGTTAGGCTCTCATAGCAGCTAACTGCAGAGCAGTTCTAGTAACCAACCCTGTTCCTGGAGATGTACCATCCAGTAGATTTTCACTCCAACCCTTACAAAGTGCAATTCATTCAACAGCTAGAGGTCGGTCTTGTTGAGCTGCTAATTAGTAGAGTCAGGTGTGCCAAATTAGGGCTGAAACGAATACCAACCGGACGGTAGATCTCCAGGAACAGGGTTGGGTACCACTGCTGTACAGGGACTGAAAGTAAAGGTCCTGACAGGGCACAGAGCAGGGGAGCTGAGCGCAGCGAGCTGAGCGCAGCGGGACAGGGCACGCAGACGCCTGCGCAGAGGGGTAAAGGGACTGTCCCGGCTGACCCCGCGCTGACCTGAGGCCTGAACGGGGTGTGTAATCCCACCTGGCCTCGCGTGCAGGGCGAGCGAGCGAGCGAGCGGTGGCCGCGCTAAGCCCAGCCCGTCTGCTGCGTCCTCAGCCCTCATGCCCCCCACCAACAAAAAGCACATTGTGCCCAAGCAACCGACGCCCAATGGCGTGCATCTGCCGGGCCGCAAACGGGGCGGGGCCAGTGAGCCGGTGACTGGTGGCGGCAGTGGGGTGAGCTGAGCTTTCCAAACACGGTGTTTTGGTTTGGAACTGGAGTAGAAACTCCTTTTTAACCGGATGCCACAATGGGTTACTGCTACAATTTCAAGACCACCCTCATAAACAAACGTTACATTCAGACAGAATGACGTATCCAGATTGCCTTCTCCACTAAGCCGTGTTTCTAATAAATAGGGTGACAGAGGAAATGATGACAGAAGGATGCATAGGTCACCATACCAAACAGAGAAGACAGGAACAAAACTATTGCAGTGTGGAAGTTTGAGGCGTCATTCTGTAATCATTTAAATTACCCCTTTCATTTTTATTGAATGTCGCCAAACATTTTAAAATCCATCAAAAAGCCGATGTCATCACAAAACTGTCAGTTTGTCTGGAAAATAGGACAGGTTGCATTTATGGTAATACAGGCACGCAGGCGAAAAAGCCTCTGAACTCTGAAGTGTCTCTGAAGTTCTTCTCATTGATTTACAGGGGTGTGCCACCATCTAAAAAGTCAAAGCAACAAACTTCTAGAATATTCTTTTTACTTTTCTTTTGCTTCAGTAACTTGAGTGGGAGGTCCAGAGGACAATAGATAGAGTTATCGCAAGTCCTGTCTCGCAGTTCAACCAATCAACATGTTGTTAGTGGTCTCAGACCCCTAATATAACAGGCTTTCAAATGTCTTTCTAAAACACTTTTAAGAGGGGGCAAAGCAGGCGAAACAGTACAGTTATCACAGTAAACGGGAGAGTTCTCTGGGGGCGGGGAAATGATGAGGCTGGTTATTTAAACTAAAACAAAGGTTACATATCCAACTTCCTTTTCTCTATCATCTCCCTCCCTCTGTCCCCTCTCTCGCTCCCTCCGTCTATCTATTTCTCCTTATGGCTGTGTGACGCAGCTTGTGTGTGTGTGCGTGTGAGAGAGAAGAGGGAGAGGGGGAAGAGAGAGAGAGAAGGGAAACGGTCAAAAATCAGCCTAATGCAGTGTGGCTGTTCCTTATAAAGAAGGTAATGACCTATAGCTGACAGACTCAATGACAAATTGAGTCTATCAAAAATAGAGTCCAAAACGTTGGAAGTATTGACATCTGGTTGGTTACCAAACCACCATGAGCCTGAGGAGAGTAAACACAATGCAAATGGTAATGAGCCAAACTGCCATTACCTCAAAATCACTCTCCAGACAAGAATCGCAGAGCCACTTAAATGCATGTTTTCAATTACCTTGAGGGATTGAGAAATTTGGGTGGAGAGAGCATGAGCGCACACAGTGGATCCCCAGCACAGAGTTTGGACAGCCCTGCTCTGCAGCTTATATAGATACTTGGGATTTCAAAAAATAAATAAATAAAAATAAATGAACAAATACCAGCAGTGGGAAACGCAGTGTCCATTTTTATTGCTCATGCAGGGGGAATGTCACACGCTGACATCACACATTCTTGCGGTAGGAAATGGAGAATTCTCCACTGCGAAACTGGTTCCTCGCTCCTCAGCCCGCTCAACTGCACGGTGTTCTTTTTGTAGTTTTTTGGGGACACGGTCCGCAGCTTTATTCCTCAGAAGTGTTGCTTTAGGGTTTAGCATGCAGAGGGTAAGGGTGTAAGGGTGTGAGAACCCCTTTCGCCGGGTGTCTCGTGGCGTGGCCTGTGGAGCACTGTCCGCATGCTCATTGCGAGCCGCGACGTCGGCGGTTCGAATCCGACCGTGCGACCTTAGTCGCACGTCTCTCCCTCTCTCTTCCCCATGCTTCCTGTCTCTCTACACTGCCCTATCCAATAAAGCTGAAAAGCCCATTAAAAAATTATTAAAAGAGCCCCTTTCACAGGGAATGATCAGGCACCTTCGGCACCTGAGACTGATAACGGCTGAATGCCGGCACGCAGCCAGTCTGATGCCATTCACACTGAGCTACGAAGCGCTGAGCTGTTCCCCTGGCAACCTTCAACCATTTCTGAACACTACAGCCAGCTCTCAGGTGACAATGGAACAAAATGTACAAATCTAAACACAAGGTCAAAAAAACTAAATAAAATCTAGTTTAGTATTCATTTTTGACCCAAAGGGGGGTTTGTTTGATAATGTTTGATTTCATACACAATCCATGCTGACAACTGGAGGGCAGCACTCCCACTGCAGAAATCGTCATTACTGAGCGTACGGTAGCACTGCAAAGAGAAGGAGGCTCGACAAAGCTGTGCCCTGAGTCCTTAAAGCACGATTGTGCTGAAGTACTGTAGCCCAGTTCTGCTCTTAATTTCACTCCAGATTTTGCTGCAAAGCTTGGCTGAATGACTTTCAAGCGGCTGACAGATATCAAACATTTCTGGAAAACTGTCAAGCTAGAACTGTGCTACCTTTGTGCCACACAGCAGTAATTGGCCAAATCAAAAAAATAAAATAAAAGAAATGCCACAAAATGATGCAGATAAGGGAGTGTGGGGCAGGGCTTCTGGCTAAGCTACTCATGGTAAATGGTAAATGGACTGCATTTATATAGTGCTTTTATCCAAAGCGCTTTACAATTGATGCCTCTCATTCGCCAGAGCATTTAGGGATTAGGTGTCTTGCTCAAGGAACTTCGGACACTTCGACTGAGCTATGTGCCCCAGGGCTATGGGTTTGAATTCATGCAGCTAATTCTATGCCTATGTCGCCCCATTCGCACTATGTGCCCCCATTCTATGCAGCTATGTCGCCCCATTCTATGCAGCTATGTCGCCCCATTCTATGCAGCTATGTGGACTCATTCTATGCAGCTATGTCGCCCCATTCTATGCAGCTATATGCAGCTATGTGGACTCATTCTCAGTGCAGCGAAGCGGGGAGTGGCCCTGGCTGAGGGGGGTCGGCCGTCAGGGGCAGCCCAACAGGGCGCTGCATAGCTGCAGTTTTAGTCAGTGTTAGTCAGCGCGGTCCTCCCTGCCTCACTGGTCAGCTGGGCGGTCAAAGTGTGGTCATCCAAGACAGTGACCGCCGCTGCTGGACAGCAGGGTGAAAAGAAGCAGCACCCACACAGAGGGCAGAACCTCACCTCCCGATTTCATACAAATTCCCAACAACTTTTTAATAAGCATGTGTGTGTGTGTGTGTGGGGGGGGGCGGTTGTGCGCGCACACACACACACATCTATACACAGACACACACACCCTGTAATATGCATGTGCACAGGCTAGGACTGGCCATTTTCTAAAAGGGAGGCTCATAAGGGGATGTTTGTGGGGGCCATAAATGTTCTTGGGGGAAAATTCTGAAATTAGAATGCTCATCTGACAGCAGAGAAAAGGCTCATGGCATCAATCAACATCAATAAGACTTTATATTAAATTACGCTGCTCTCAGAACGAATGTTAAATCAAGGATCTCCAGCGAAAAACTGCTACTCAACAGTAGCTATTTACAGCCAATATCAAATCAGAAATTATATAAACAAGCTAACATAGGTAGCTAGTAGCTGATTTTAATGCTTAAGTTAACTAGCTGGCTGACATTACTCTGCAAGCTAGCTATAAATATGTCCAGGATAATAGGTGGCAACCATTAGAAGTTAACTTATCTCTAGCATTAACCAATGGATACACTGAAGCTATGGTTATTCTACAAATGGTCAATTAGGTAAAACATTCATTAAAACAACAGAACTGCTCTCTCAGTGTTACAGCAGCTTGCCCACTTCTTCAGAATCGTTCTGAGCAGTCATATAACGCGTTGGGGGTGGGGGGCTGCTGTTGTTTACTGGTATGAGAAACACTGCAGGAGACAAGCAGTAGCATGCATAAAAATGCCTGTTTCTGTGTCGTAGCTTTCACACATGCACTCACAGCACACATGCACGCACCCCACACACACACACACGCACACACACATGCACTCACCCCACACACACACATACACACACACACGCACGCACGCACGCACTCCACACACACATGCACGCTCACCCTACACGCACACATGCACACACACCCCACACACAGCATGCACACTCATCCTACACGCACACATGCACACACACACACACACACACACACACACACCCATACACACACACAAATCCTCACCCTACATGCACACACACTAGGCATGCGGACTGGCCAAACACTGACACTTCTCGAGCAGATTCAGGCCAGGTATACCTGCACAAATTCCAGTGAAACAAAAGGCGGTACGTCTGTCTAACCCTCACTGTGGCAGGGGAACAAGGCATGACTCATAAACCACACGACTGGCCTCGTCTGTTACCTGTAACTCAGGGGAGACGATGGGGAAAATGCCATGAGCGTTTTTAGTCAAATGAAGTACCAGCTTGCGGTAATTCTTTATAACGGACTATAACAGGTGAAAGGTTATTCATCTCATTACTTAACAGACAAGCCTGCAACAGTGGACTTTCAGAGGAAGGCCGACCACTGAGACAGCCGACGACCTTGGGTGCTCAGCCCAGAGACGCCGCCGCCTGTCCTGAACAAAGAGGAGCGGCGCGTCCCGCGCGCGGAGGATTGCGCGCGACGAAAAGCAGTCGGTCCCACAGCAGGAAGTGCGGAAAGGTAAACACGCCCACGGCTGGGAACCGTCGCTAATAATTTTATCTCTGAGGTGTGGAACCTGCGGGGATAGACGATAAGAGCGATAAGAAGGCCCAGAGGAAGACGTGCCGGGCGGCTCTGTGAATCTGGCCTCGCAGGCAGCCGTTAAATGTAACCCGAGTGGCGGGAGCGGGACACGATCTGGCGCGAGCGCGCCCGCCGCCTCACGACGCCTCCGCCACGCTGAGCGCCACGCAAGCGGGCCTCAGCTGACTGACGACACGGCTGCACCTCGAAGCGTTCCGAGAAGCAATCCCATGCATTTCACCAGCTGTGTGCCTTCAAAGCACAATGACAATTCAACACTAAAAAAAGTGCCTATGAATCCCACATGAGTAAAAATTCATACTGAGCATTTCACTGTGTGCTTTTAAAGCAGTATACTATTTTATAAAAATTAAACATGAGAATATTACATGTAAAAAATGTCACCATTTAAAATGATTCGTTTTTTTTACTTTAAGTTAATTGCAGTTAATTAAGTGGACGTATAAGAGATGTACATAATTAATATGTTGATCAGGTAACCTTTAAGGGTTGCATTAATGATTACATCCTACCCTAATACTACTCATAACTATAAACAAACATAAACAAAAAAGATCCTTGTGTATTTAGCAATGCTAAAATTACAGACATCGACTCCGAGTTTTGCTTCAGATGAATGCATGTCAAGCAGGCTTCTTAGAACACATTTATGTTATAAGAATTTAGAGTCCGTTTTACAAAAACAGCAAAATCACTGTGAAGGCAGAACTGTGAAAGAACACGTTCTGGTTGCAGAAATGAGTCGGCTTTCGCTCTGCTTCGCTTCAGTCCATAATGGCCGTTCTGTGTGTAAATGTCACGTCCGCAAAGGTAGAACAATAACACACATCGCCATTAAAATCATTACTCAAAAGCAAACATTTCCTTTTTCTTAACGGCAGTCAGCTGATGTCCTGACAGGTTTGGAAAAAAAAAACCTTAATCGCAGCTGGAATGCCACCAATCAGAGAAGAGCATCATTCCTAGATGTGCAAACGGCTTCATTTCTCCAGGAAGTGAAACTCAAAATGCTGCAATTTTCACGCCTCATTCAGAAAGGAGTGAGAGAGAGAGAGAGAGAGGGAGAGAGAGAGAGAGAGAAAGAGAGTGATAGATAGAGAGAGAGAGAGAGAGAAGGAGGCAGAAAAAGAGATGCTTATGCTTATAACAGCTTAGGTAGTAAAACCCAGGATTACAATCCTGATTCAAACAACCAAACCACAATTCCACACATACTCCACAGAACCAGTTTGTATAGCTGTGGATTCTGCGTCCACTCACTGCAATACTGATGAAGAATCTGCTCTGCTCACGTCATAGGGGGGGGTAAACTATGCTGGTTGTCAGTTGTAATGAAACATCTTGTCAGCAGTACCTGTATCCAAAAATTCAGACACTTCCCACACACCAGGAACAAGTGTAGTATGTAGTGCCTGTAAAGTGTAGTATGTAGAAGTGGCACAGAGCAAGGCAACTGTAGAAAAACAGGTTTTCTATTAGTAAATTACTATTTTTTTCCATGCATGAATGAAAAAGTTACAAAACAGCGCTTATACTGTGGGGGGGGGGATCATAGACATAGTATTAAAACAAAAGTTTTAAAAAAAAAAAGAACATTGTGACTGTGACATCACCCATTGACTTTCCATGGGCTTGCAAAATATGTTTTGTTCAACTGCATGTTCTTGTGGGAAAAAATTATTGACTTCATATTTTGACCGCATTGGCACGACTGACTTACACTGTAATGGGAATCTGAAATACCTACACTGCAGCCAACAAGACCAGGTCACCTCGCTTCAAACACAAACCCGGTCTTGGCTCCTGGGGGAAAAATGTGTATACAATGTTTCTTTCTTTACACAAGGTGCTGGATCTGGTAAGAAATTAATCCAAAAATGTAAACCTAACTACAACGTTGGAACAAAAAAATCTCATGAGTTTTAATGACGCAGAGGCTGCGTCACATTTCACTGGAACTTTTTCACATTTGCACCGATTTGCATCACGTGGAAGATTCTTTAAAGATTCGCCAGTGAACCGGCTAATTGGTGACTTCACTAACACACACACACACACGCACAAGCACCAGCACACACACACACACACACACAGAGCATACGGGAGGAAATTAGCGGTACAATTAAATGTCTTCAGGCAACATGACTGATTGCATGAAGCACAAGCACATGCATAAACTTGCCATTAAATAAAAGCAGCCTGATAGCACTGGCACAAACAGCACACAATGTGAGCCTTCCAGCGCACACAGGCCTGCTTCCTTTACTCTCCACTCCAGATCAGGGATAGCGAACGGCCCTTTTCCACCAGGTTACAGGCACTAAAAGAGGACAGGAACTTATCCACAACGATCCTGGAGCGCGCTCCCATCTGCTTTCCCACCGCACCTCGAGAACCGAGATGACTACGCAAAGTAGGAGGAACAGACAGGAAAAAGTGACTGTTATATTTAAGATGCATTTTGGTCTATTTTTTTAGTAATCCGACTTCAGCATTTAATTTTTTTCCCGGCACTGTGGAACTAAGTGGTTATGTGCCCAGTTCAGCTAAACACACACAAATCTTTTGGAAGACCTTTTTGTATTTACGGGTCACGGACTCAAACTCCACTATTTATCCACCAATCAACTCTGGAATCGTTGTACTGGTGGTGACAAACTGTCTCAGTGATTGCTAGAAAATCCTTTAAATGCAAACATGATGGACAAATGCTACTGTAAGGCTGAATGTCATGTGTGCACTGTACTAGCACTGGAAAGCCAAATGAAAGGCACTTCCAAGCATCCTTACATTGCCACCTAGGTGTGGCAAGCATACTTCTGCAAAATGGCTGCCACACATCACCAATCATGAGCCTAACCAGAGCACGGAGATGTTTTACACACTATGCGAAGGAAATTATTTATGTAAATGTCAATAAGGTCATACAGTATAAAGATATGACGATAATGCCATTTAATAGTAAACTTAACTTCCTCAGATTCACGTCCTTCACTGCCTCCTTTTCAATGTTGCCACACAGTCTACAACCTTTTATAAGAGGGGTGCAGCATTTGGTGATTAGAACTATCAGTCAGTTAGCTGCTAGATCATCAACAGAAGAACACCAAGCCCTAACTGCTTTAAGCATTTTAGTGGCAAAACAAGCAGCTGCGAAAAAAGCCAGTCGCTTGTTAACGTGTAACCGATGCCTGGGAATTATTCAGCAACACGAGAGCCATTGCGCAACGGAACATGGTGTGGGGAATGGTTTGGCTATTTTGCTGGTGGGTGACAGGCACTCTATAAAACGGATCCATCCTGGATGGTGCCAGTATCGACTGCGGCCACAAGCCGCCCCCCCCCTCGGGCGACGCACAACTGGCCCTAGCGCCACCCGCGTTTCAATTGGCTGGGACGACAGCACCTCATCACATACCACCCCAGCCCTCCCCCGTCAGGTGCCCACAAGTCCAGCTGCCCAACTGCAGAGTGATAATATGCGTGGCATCTGGCATCATGTGATTCGGAGGAGATATTGCATGCTTGTGTAGGACACCCTGAATCAGTAGTGGAGGTCTGTGGCGGCAATGAGCGCTGATAAATATGATTAACAAGTATCAGCCTGTATATAACAGAAAATATACTATACAGCGACAGAAAAGACTGCATTAAGGCAGGTTAACTGTGTAATCAACTGCAAAAAGTGTTCAGTTAACTACTGAGTAACAATAAAAACCAGCAAACCCTCCAGGGCTACAGTAGGGATTCCTGGAGTAGCAACTCAATAACCCACCTATATGTGCCACTACACCTCAACTCTCGATGGTGGTGGCGGAAGGCCAAGGACACTGACAGATACACGCGCACACACACACACAGCTGAAATAAAAGCTTCATTTATTGCGCGGCGCCTCGGTCGAGGCAGGCGGCCCCACCCCGGCGGAGCTCTGCTCAGATGACCAGCCGCTGAGACAGAGCACAGACCGTGTGGAACCGACGCCCGGATCACAAGACTGCCATCCCTCCGCCCCAACAACAACAACTCCCGGTCCCAGAGCGCCCCCGCAAGGCCGCCGGACGCGCTCCGGGCCTGCTGCTACACACCGCTCCCGGCGTCAAAAGACCCTTGTCTGATTTCGGTCAATTCCGTTTCACCTTTTGGGAAGGCCCCCCCCCCCCACGCCCAATGCCATCCGGTACACATAGCAGAAGAGCTCACTGTGAAGGAGCATGTGACGTTTAATCATTTCTTTGCTTTTTTTTGTTTGCAATCCTTGATTGCAAACAAAAAAAAGGCGGAAAAAAATGTTGACAATGTCATCTTAAGCCAACTGCACAGAACATTCAGTGAGGCCAGTATGTCCTGTGGAATGGTTCACCGTTTGTTAGAGCTGAGCACATCACAAGGCCTTGCAGCGTTAGTTACAGAATGGGCGAAGCAGCTCTTGCATCAGTACTATGAAGAACGTTAAGAGCGATGGGAGCGATGAGGGAACTCCATTAACAGTTGAGTTGTAGGCAGCTGGCCCAGCATGACGCTGAGAAGTAGCTAGACAGCCCTTCTATAGGCACTGAACCGTAAAATCGTGTTCCTCCTGGCGCTGCCGCGATAATCTCTTTTTTATCTGATCCGGAGTGTCTGCTCAGTTCGGTCTACTTTCTCACGATCGAAATCATAAAGCATGACGCTTGAAATGGGCTCAGGAACACTGCTGCTGTTACTTATGGGTGCCTCGAGATAACATACCTTGTGTGTTTTTCCACAAATATGCACGTTTCATGAATGAATGGACATCTCTCAACTCTGGACTACGTACCCATGTCTTTAAGAAGGCAGGATTTGCTTAAAGTTTTGCATTAATTTGACCCCCAGTGAGAAATAACCTGATTAAAATATGTGTTTAATTTCTAAAGCACTGTGATTGAACAATTTTTCAAGTTTGTTTTCAATTTTTTACAACTCATTCTGTAAAAATATTAAGTCCTCATCTTGAATATCTAATAGGTGCAGTTTTTTAACACCGCAATCAGGAAAGGCGAGGGCATGCAGTATATTTAAATATGAAAAGACAGTAGTCACGCCAGCCCATGGAATGCATTTCACACCAACTCAATTGTGTTCAGCTAAACATAACTTCTTGCCAACTCACAATAACAGAACAATAAATGTTTGTCGTTCAGAATTATATTATGACACTTGTAGCAGAAGCGGAATGAAATAAGCTATATATATATATATATATATATATATATATATAATAAATAATGTTTGGACATTCTGATCAAATGAATTTTTGCCACACAGGCTAATAATAAAAAGCCTTGGAGCGGTTTAGGTTTTATTTACTCATGTTGCGCAAGCTACAGTAGGCAGAATTAATCTTTTGATCCGGGCAGTGAAAAAGTGGGTAAGCCAACTAGGTAGCTAGGTTTTTTCAGAACACACGCTTTGGCTGCTCCAGTGCCCCTCAGAGCTATCCAATGACACCACTGCACTCCTAACAGCAATGCGGTCATCGCCCTAACTATTACAACTGTATCACCTTTTTGCGGTACAAAAAAAAACAATTATATAAATCCGTTTCCTTCTTTAAATCAATACTACAGCAGGACTAAGTAAACTATAGAAGGAGTGCACAGTTCACATAAACCGAAACCAACAATGCCACACCCCTCTCTATGAAGCGCGGCACCCCTCCCTAAGAAGCATGCGTCTGCTCGCGACAGGCACAGCTTATTATTCCTAATTAAGAGGAAATAACCCATTTAAAATGGGACAGCTGAGATGTAGCCCACACAACAAAGTTTAGGGAAGACCAGCAAACTTAAACCCACACCGTCCAGCAACCAACATGCTCTCGCCGCAGGAAGAAAACAATCAGCTACACAACTTTATAAGGCCAACCACTTCTGTAAACAAACTTGCTTTTATACTTAATCTCTAGTTACAACCTGTTAACATACAAGACAGCACCTTTAGTGACCACATTATAGTAACATTACCATAGTGGCCGTGAAAAATGTAGCTAGCCTAAAATTCCAGTTTATTGCAGAGACAGCTTGTTGTGGAGGATTCATAAGCCTAATTCGAAATGGACTTCTTTATACAGACGACTCTGAAACAGTCAGAAAAACTTAAATAAATAGATTAAAAACAATGCCTGGATATTTAATATTGCAGTCAGCAAAGGAAGTCAGGATTTAAAAAGCACGGGTGAAACGATGTGTCTTTGGTACTGTTATAAAGCAGTCACCCTCGTATTGGTCTGAGCGAGGCATTCACACGCCTGAGAGTTCCCCAGGAGCACGGTCTGACCGTTGGACGATTCGAGAGCCGCGGGTCTGAGTGTGCGAGAGGGTACCCGCGGGTCGACCAGATCGGTTAGGCAGAATTCAGGCAAAGTAAGAAGGGCTTCATAGGTTAGCAGCAGGATTTTGTGCTCAATCCTAACCCCGATAGACAGCCAGTGAAGGCTGAACAGCACAGGGATGATCTGATCACAGGAAGGTGAATGGTTAAGCACTTCCTGACACACTCAAACTTGCTTGGGACTGTCAGTGACGTTGTCGACCGGCAGTAGCCAGGCCTGTTCCTGGAGATGTACCTTCCTGTAGGCTTTCATTCCAACCCTTACAACGCACACCTTATTCAACAGCTAGACATCTTGTTGAGCTGCTAATGAGTAGAGACAGGTGTGCCAAATCAGGGTTGAAAAGAAAACCTACAGGATGGCAGATCTCCAGGAACAGGGTTGGTTACTACTGTTGTAGACAGCACTGCTATAGCAGTCTGGTTCTGAGGTAATAATGGCTTGTATGAGGGCATCAGGGAGGGTCAGCATTGCGTAGGTAGCCTAGTCACAACAGCAGCCTCCACCCTCTGCTTGCCAAACATTAGGCTTTCTGTTACTCTTCTCAGAGGCCCAGGATTTCCCACAAGGCACTTCAGTCATGAACACTCCATTTTAACGGGTTCTGCAACTATGCATTCATATTTCAGCCATAATCAGACACGGTTTGGCCAATGACTATAATGAGGCTTCTTGAATGCATCGGAACAGAAATCTCAAATCTGAACAGCAAAACTGAGCTTTATCAATGTAAAAAATCTGCTTTAAAAGTCAAACTGAGAGGACTCCATGAAATAGCAGTAACTGCCAAGCTGTAGGCCCCATGAACTAAAATAAGCAGCTGTGACCGTACAATCAAATATTTGTGAGGGTTGGACCAGTGGAAGTTCCTGGTTGGCAGTTATCACGTAAAATGAAGGCCAGAAAATGGGACAATCTGATAGCTAGCAAGAAGGTGAATGAATGTCAGGGTATTTATCATTTTTTTGGAGTGACTGGGATTTGTACAAGCTGGTAGTAAAATTTTTACTATGTAAACTGTCAGTGTTTCTAAATTTTGTAGAGCCTATGCCATAGTGTCAGCACCTTCTAGCTGAAACTAGCAGCAAGGTCATTTTGTTGATACCAGCTCCTTCAAGTAGTATATTTTCCAAAAAAAAAAAAGGAAGGACAGAAAAAGACACAAACCAGAATGAAAAAACGCTAATTACCCATGGGTTGCTCGGCAATGGTGGACAGACCCACCGCGTAATGCTACAGCGTCACAGCCACAACATGGGGGGGGGGGGGGGGGGGGGGGGGGGCAGCAGCAGCAGCAGCGCTGGGGCACTCCACACACAAGCTGCAGGAATGCAGTGGGACAGGACAGGGGAACAGGAGTGCCCAAATTCTTTTCGCATGACCTCACCGCCGCGTTTCTGGGCTCTTTTATTCCAGTCGGTCGGGTTGCGGATTGCGGCAGACCCGGGGGCCGCCGCCGCGGCTGAACTCCGCCGGGCGCCGCGATCCCCCGCTCGCGAGGGCTACCGCCATTTCCTCCTCTTCCGCCGTCCGTCCGCTCTCCGCTGTCGGGTCACGCGCCGGCGAGATCAGGCCGTTCGGCCGTCTGGGCCCGTCCCTCAGACGCAGGCTCATACCGGGCCACCCCATGAATGAGCAGCTCTGCTGCGCTTCCCAGCGGCACACTCCTCTCCGTGTGCCACTCCACTGACAGGCACGGCTCAGCAGGCACGCCCAACGGCACAATGACCCGCATGCTAATGGCAGAGCGCTAAACGACTGCTTCGAGCACATCTGCCCTTTTCCACCCGCAGAGGCTGTAATCCAATACTGGACACAGGGTTTACAGTGCGGGTTTGATATCAATCGCTATGACTTCCAGTTCTACAAAGTGACAGAGCTAAGCTCTACCAAAACAAAAAAAACATGGCAGCCCATCCGTACGTAAATGGCACATACACTTTTGACAAAAATATTTCACAGCCATGTTTGTTTGTTTGTATTTGTATTGTATTGTATTATATTTAACAAGACATGGCCTATATTGTAGGGCTGCTGGTTAGGTCAACCTGTTAAGGCCCTGTTCCAGGACATGGAGGAGCAAATCCAGACCCTGCCAGGGCCGACTGCGCCCAGCAAGCCCACAGGGGGACGCATTGGTGCCAGTGTACATACACTCGCATGCGCACACGCGCACACACACACACAAATTTACCTAAATAATTTCTATAATGGCCCATATACTGTATGTTGATTATATTTTTCAATATCATGAAATATACATTTCAACATATTAATGTAGATTATATTTCCATAAGCTTGTGCTCTCTTCTCCAAAACTGCACCTGGCCTGTAGGGCCCCAATACTACCCTGAAGATAGACAAAAAACTCTATTTGTGGCACAATACAAAAAAACAGCAGTGTGTGTCTGTGTGTGTGTGTGTGTGCGTGGCGTTTTGTGCATCCAATGACAATAATGTAGGCCCTTTTCTGACTGAATTTACCCAGAAAATACCAAATGAACTACAAGACAGATTAAGAACATATTTAAAGGGTATGGCTGAAAATAACATTCATTATACTCTTCCCAGAACAGTGATACATGCCCTACAAAACTGCCAGATAATGGACAAAGTGGGAAACAAAGCGGCCATTCTGAGCTGTGTGACGTCTTCACCTTCTGCTAAACCCCAACAGCAAATAAAGGCGGCAAATGACACTAAACTCAGACACTAAACCTTGCATTTGTCAATGACGTGCGCCGAACCATTTCAGGTATTTAAGGTATTCTTTTCTTGTTTGTGACAAACACAGCCCCACACAAACACACACACACACACACACACACGCGCGCGCAGAACCACGCAGCCCTTGACAAAGCGAAGCGTTGTTTTGCTGGTGGCTGGACTTCTTTTCACTCTGGAGGCGTTTCCAGTTTGCTCAGCACCTGAGCACCACGGGCGGTCAGCGCGAAATGCGCCGTCGACCAGACCGAAAAAGCAGCAGTACAGCAAAAACCCGGACAGGAAGCTCCCCTCACCGCACAGGACGCCTGTCACCGCTCCTACTCTAGTCCTCAGTTTAGCGGAACACGAGCTCCAGCTCATTTATCATTGCTAATACACTCCTCACTGACAGATCACACAAGCTAATGTGAAATGTACGGCCTGCGCGAAACTGCATACGGGTTTTTTACTGAACAGTGTTCACTTGAAAATAAATCTGAATCGGTCACATTCCTGCTAGAAGAAAATGGTGCGTAATATAGGCTACGTGCAGTAAATTCTACTGTTCGCTGCCAGCTGCTGCTGCAATCTTTAGCCATGATGCAAATACTATTTGTCTCTGACAATGAACCACAACGATCTGACAGCATTCGGCAGTTGCAAAACAAATGTCACACAGGGACTAACAACACCCCCCTCCCCACCCCCCCCGATCCTTACGCCCATTCTGCCATAATGGAGACAAAACTGTTTACTGACTTCGCACTCTGATTAACCAGAATGTCCAGAAAACCGTTCCGTTATGGGTGGCTGTTTTTCATCCAGCTGGAAAAGCAGCGCTGGTCCGTACTGCAGAGAGAAGGAAGGACCCGAGAAAGATCGGTCAGCCCTTAAACTAAGCTTTGGGGGAGCGCCTGTGCCTCGGGGTGCGACGTGCACGGCACCACAGGGAGTCCTGTTAAAGTGCGCACCATGCACTTCCTCTGACATCACAGCATCACGTGATGTCACTGTCCTCACTGAGGCAGGCAGGAGACTTCACAACACCATGATGTACGTCCATTTGCCAGAAGCAGGATCCTAGCCCAAATCCTCTCAAAAGGATTTATATCTATTCTTAGGCCAAAAGGCATAAAATGTACAAATAATTCCGCACTGGTCTCAAAAGGACCACAAGGAAATGTGTTGTACATATTTTTTTTTAAACCAATACGGGGCTGATACTACAGGCATAAAACATAATATTATCCCACGTAATACATAAAACTGGCTTTACTTGCATCATAGCATTTCATTTGGGGTTCCCCAAAGAAAAATTTCCAGTTTATTTCCCTATAAAAAACACAGTAATTGTGTGTGTGTGTGAGAGAGAGAAATAAAGCCATGTATGGTAGCCAGTAGCTTTATGGACATATAACTGCTATGGCTTTCCTGGATATTCAGATTAATTTCACTGTGATCAGCTCACACACAGTGTTCACAGACAGTCGCTGAGGGAAACCGCAGGCATCCAATCAACCGCAGGAGTCCAGTGTGATGAGGCGGGCAAATCCCCACCTGCTTAACCTCCCTCCCTGGGCGCCATGACAGACCTTTACATAAGGCTGGACTCACACCAGATCAGCTTGCCGCGGGGTCGTGCGGCAAAAACGGCAGTCTTCCCATTCATTTGAATGGGGGTAGTGCGTTTAGGCTGCGGCAGTGGGGGACCGCATGGCGTGCCGGAAAAAAACCGCAGCAGCCCGCGACAAGAAAGTTGAACCAGAATCAACTTTTGCCGGAACGCAACCCGACGTCACGCTGCAGTGGCCAATCACGTAAGTTGTTTAAATGACCATGCAGCGGTCCGCTGTTTACCGAGCAAGTGTCAGATGAATTACTGATGCGATTAATTTCCTAAGATTTGATTTTAATATCGTCATTGTGATTTGACAGTACCGGGTAAGGGGACGAGTACTGAAACAATAATTAGGCTACTAGCTAAATATCAATTCCGAATGTCGGAATTAAGCTGTATAAAAGATTCGCTATTTAGCAGTTCTTGCATGTTAGTTTATTGTGCCTAGCAGTATGGAGTTCATGGACCAAACGATGATACTCTCCCAGTTGTGTCCTCGCTTGGTTTATTTTGTGTACCCAGCTTCGACGTCTGCGTCTGGCTGGCAGTCTACGCTGCACAATAACGATAGCAAGAAGCTTCCTTCGGTTTGCGTTTTTGTCCATTTTTTTTTTTTTGAGTTAGCGGACAGAAAATGGAGGGGGGGCGGGTTAAAGTTCACAACACGACGTCACACAAATGGGCCATTTATTGACACGCCCACACCGCCGCACAACCCTGCGGCAAGGTGCCGCATTGCCTGATCTGGTGTGAATGCAGCCTAATGTGTCTTCCTGTGGGGAGCTGCTGACCACAGCGGACAGAGCTGGGCTCAGTTCCATTCCTATTCAGTCAATTCAGACAACTGGCTGAAAATTAATGAATTAAAATCCTCCTAAATACATTTTTCCATTCATGAACTCACTTTGATTTCACTTCCTGAACTGGCTGATTTTATATGGAGCTGACCCCACCCCTGCAGGAGCTGCTGCCGTGGTCAAAATTCGAGCCCAGAACGTGGTGCCTCACTGCACTGAGAACCGGTACTTTAGCCGTACGAGCCACCTGCCTGCCCGCTACAATGTGCTGAATTATTATTCTTTACTTCCTTAAACCCAAGCTCAACAGGATACATTCACATTCTAAAATCTCCACAGTCAGGAGTGAGACCCCCATAGTAACTCACTCCCATATATGGGCAGTGGGCAAGGCTCCGCCTGCTGCATCGCACACTCCGGCTCTCTTACGCGAAAAAGAAACCTCTGCGGAGGACAACAATTAGCTTAGGAGTAATCTTATTGGCCGAGCAGTCAAGCGTGAATCAGTTGGGCGCTTAAATACCCTTTGCAGCAAGAGACTGAGCCAGGTTCTTTTTTTTGTGCTGAAAAGAAAAGAAAATGTTCTTTTCTTTGCTGCTGACATCAAATAAACCCAGCAAGTTAAAAAAAAACCCAGCAATTTTTCCCCAACTGCTCAATTTTTATGTCTGCTAATTAGTAGAATCAGGCGCACCAAGTTAGGGTTGAAATGAAAACCTACAGGATGGTAGATCTCCAGGAACTGGGTTGGGTAACCTCTGTTTTACACGATCCATGACAGAACTGCCGGCTTTATGATCATCATTCAGGCACCTATGCCTTACCACCCTGGGGAGAAGCGCAAAGACCCCATCTTACACAAGAAGAGAACATGAAGAGAACGATGCATTCAAAATGCTCAGCCACGCCAGCTCATCTGCTTGCTTAAATAAATGCAGGTAAACAGACTGTAATTTGGTTACTTTGGCCATTCTTCATCAAGGTATGTTCAGGCACAGAATCTCAGCTCCAGGCACATCAGCACATCGTCCCCCGTTAGAAATATGAAGCCGTTTCTGAAACCGAAGCGCCGCTTGCTGCCGTATGCAGTGCTTTTGATTTTTTTTGTTGACTACCTGACTTTGGTTCACTCGGGAGGTGAACTTGCTTCTTTCTGACCAATCTTGCTGAGATGGAGAACCTAGTATCGTTGATTGGGTTAGGGGCATGTTATGCACAGAGACATCCGGCACTCCTCCTTCAACAGCTAGAGATCTCACTAAGCTGCTATTCAGTCGAATCAGGCATGTCAAATCAGGGCTGAAATGAAAACCTACAGGATGGTAGACCTCTAGGAACAGGGTTGGGCAGCCACAATGTAGACCTACATGAAGCAGTGGCTCAGTACTACACAGCTCCCCACTAGCAGTGCTAGTGCTCTAAAATCACAGCTACACTTCAGTCCGTGAATCTCAAAACTGAAAAATTTTAAATGCCCGTCCACAAATGAACGTCAACAGCTTTTCCTCCACTTTTCATCTATACTTGCTGGAAAATCCAGTTTCAGAATTTTGTCCCCCTTTCAATTTGGACCCCGTTCTGTAATCTCAAAGCTAATCAAACAAGATTGCTTTACTTGACAGAGGTCCACTGTCATGATTGTAATTTTGTACTCGCCACCACACTAACACACAACCACATATATGGACACAGGGTTCAACAATACTGCTCGCCTGGGGCGAGTTAAACCAGGTGACAGACAGGTAAAACTGCTCATCCACTCCATAGGGCGAATGACGACTCAGGGCTGATTCACAATCGAGTTAGTTCAAGTCTCTGCTTGGCACCGCAAAGTTAGCACAGAAGTGGTGTTGTGTATGAGACAGAAAAAATGTTAGGGCAGGGGTCAAGTTACTCAAGTTACTGATAACATTAGTACGATAGACATCAGCCAAATATGCCAAGAAATTGAAGTGTCATCGACAATTACACAGCACGCGGCAAATATCAACAACTGGCTGAAGACAAGCGTCAAAATATAACAGCGTCTCACTTTAGCCTATGAGGCATCTCGTCATTTTTAAGAATGATGCAAAATTAATAAAGTGCAGTAAACTGGCACAGCACACTGGCATTTATGGCGTTATGCTTTTAATTTCACTTCTTTCTCCACTTAAGTTAATTAACGCTTGACACTATATATTGCCTCACTCCTGAGCTAAGGTGGTACAATGCTAGCAGGCTAGTTGGCGAAATATAACCTCATCAATGAAGCTAGCTAACATTAGCTAGTCATTTCTGCTTTAAACTACCAGGGCCTACGAATGAAAATGTACTCAACGGCTAACTACAGCACATTTACTTCAATGCGAAAACTTAAACCTTGATCAATGTGCACTGTCCCTTTTAAATAAACAGTGTAGATAAAATTAGTCACTAAAACACAAAATAAAACAAAAACACAACCTTCACAGTCACTGTGGTGAGCCGTAGCAAAGCACAGCCATGTTGATATTTCTGGTTTGTGTGTCTCCAGCATTCACAGCAATGTAGGCCCTTTCATGGCTGGATCTCTGCCACTACTATTTCTCCACACAGTTATTCATTGCTCATTGCTCATTGCTGCTAGCACACTCAATTCCTAAATAAAATGCTTCATCTAAGATGAATCTCCATCTAATGCTTAAACGGTTAGACTTTTATAGTTCACTTCCTGGTATTAATTTGGTATTATTTCAGTTTTGCTGTATGCTTTCGACCATTGCGATGAGGGGTATTTTAGGAATTCACAGAGGCTTCTAACAGCATGAGAGAAAAGCAGTGCATTTGAAGTAACTCCAAAGCAACTGGTTAAAGCAACATTGTGCCTCCAGTGGTTGTACTTTATCCAGTAGTGTAGTATATTATCCAAACATTCTTCAAAAAAGTAAGTTCATTCTCATTTTGGCTTAGAACTATTTTCTATGGCACATGCAACCTGAAACCACTGTGCTCAAGTCCAGGAGTACGGGAACAATGTAAGAACTGATATTCAAGTTCATAATTCTGAATAAATGCTACAAATTTAATTTGTTCACAGCCTCTAGAAACACAGTGTCCTAGTAAAAGCTGCTCTGGAGATACTTCCAGTGTGTTTTCTTGCTTTAGACCACAAGCCCATAAATGAGCCAGCACCAGCCACTGTAAAGCCAGCTGGTCATCAGAAACCACTTTCAGTCTCTAAAATATTGCTCATATACACATAAGAACTGTCTGAGCTCATCAAGAACGCACACTAAAAACTGAAAAGATATTTTTAGTGAACCATCCCTTTAATCTAACGGTAAATCCAATCTAGTCATTTCAATCACGTTTTTCCACTATCTGATGATACCAGACAAGTTAAATATAACATATGCTTTATGTTTTATGCACTTCCTGTCACAGGTAAACTCTGAATCTTAACACTGAAGTCTGGGATTGTTTTACATAACCTGGTATATTTCAGTTGACAGCAGAAATCCCATCAACTAGATGGCAAGTTTTCACAGCACCTACTTATCTAACCACTTATCATAAGAAAGAGAGCCACTGCCCAACAGACAATGTCAAGGGCATTCTCAAGATGTTTCACTAGGCATTAACAGCCAATTTATTCATCCATTTCCAGCCCCTGCTTTCAGCCCCAGTTCAGTGTTTGGGATATAAAGCAAAACCTACTAAGAGTGAACATTTATATATTCAATCACTGAGCAAACCAAGGATAGCAGAATACTGAAAATATAAACCTTCACAGCAGGAAGAGTGCCAGCCTGCCAGATCTACACAACACAAAATCTGGATCTACCTGGCCATAGGGTACTGTATTTAACCTGTCGAGACAAGAGGTGGGATAAATATCATTAGAGACACAAGAGCTTCTGTGGATTGAGGTTCAAGGCCTCTCCACATTAAAACAAAACATGTCATGTTCATGTGTCTATAGGAAGCTCCGATCCAGCCAAATTCAATTCTGTAAAATCATGAAAAACAAGGAGGGGGGGAAGCCAACTGGTAACAACATTTAGCCCATTCAGAGCCTTTGGTAATATGCGATGTTCCAGTTTAGTTCTAAAAATAGCAGGAAATGACTGATTTGACAGTAAAAGTGGCTCCGTTTTTGCCGCTGTGTTTTTACACTCCACAGCGGTTAGGCCTATCCCAACCCCCCCCCGCCCCCCAGTCATTTTTATTTGGGCGTTACGCCCTTAGCCTCGGTCCCTGGAAAATGGCAGCTTCCCCGAGAGGTCCTCGCAGTCTCAAAGCTGTGATCTAACTGCGGCCGGGACCTCCTTGCTCAACTGAGCTCAATTACTTAACCCCTTCCACATTACGCTACTTAACCCTTTCCTCACTTGCCCCGGAGCAGTGTTTCAGCTCAGGGACACTCTTTTCCCCATCAAAATGTGTTTATTAAAGTTGCAGAGGCATTATGGGAGTGGGGTGGGGTGGGGGCTGTTAGGGTGAGAGTTCAGGGATGTGGGGTTTTATAAAAATAGATCATATAGATATCAAATTATAATTTCAAACAATTTCTAAAACACTGACCAACTACACACACACAAACACACTGAATCTGAGACCTACCTATCTTTTTTAGGAACAGACATAGGTGCAGCCAAATGACTTAAGAAATTCAACTAGAAAACACCAGAAATCTCACAAATTTATTGTAACGTTCCTCTACGGTTGGTGGGATAGTCGTGTATGACAATCCCACCAAGTAGATATTCAAATATGATGATGCATGCACAGGAACTTGCACGCTGAATGCAAAAGAGCAAGCGTCTAAAATCCAAAAAGCATCTTTAAAATTAGGTTAGATATGTTGCTCAATATTACACTGTCAGACAACATTGCTGGTTGTCTCTAGGCAGTCCTCTCTCTCCAAAATTCACTATCACAGGATTATCTTCTAAGAAATCAAGCACTCAATGTGCTCTAGTAATAGCTTTGTTTCGAATGGAACTCCGGAATTTGGAGTAGGAAAACAAACTTTTGCCATTCAATATAGATGTCGCCAAATCCATCAAAACTTAAAAATAAAGGATAGACACTAAGTTGCAACCATATTCTATTCATTTAAATACAGAAAAATACCGTATTTAAATTTCAAGTGGGGAAAATTGAGATTGAGATTCAAATGAAAGAATATAGGCCTACTCTTTCTTATCTTGTTGACATAGCCTATTGGCGATTGAGTTTATGCTGCATTGTATGTTGATGGCTTTAGACTATAATATGGGTATCATTTTCTATCATTTGAAAATAACAGTGGCACTTTTAGTTTTGAAAGAAAACCTGTTTGTTGGTAATCATTTGATGATTACATTTTTAATATCATTCTTTGTTAAATAAATTAAAATGACATTGCCATTGGTAAAGATATTTTTTCTTTGATTTACCAAAAACCGAATCTGACACCAAAACTGAACTGATACAAACCATTAGTTTTGTGAACCATTTCATCTATACTAAGTTCACAAAAGCAATTTATTCCTTTAGAAAATATTCTTACTAGGACTGGCAGAGAGTGCCAAATGTTAAAATGTAGCTACATGAACACCAACACAAAAATAAAACAGGAAGTGTTGTGTTGAAGTAAAACAGTTGGAATTTACTCCTGAGGGGATTCAGCAGTGTTTTTTCTGGGATTCCACAGCGAAATCATAAATGACCTGGTATATGGCAGTGCACTCAAATAATGCGTTTTCATACAAATTCAGAGAAACAAACCAAGTCAGCAAAATAATCCAGTTCTGTTTTGCAATGAAACCTGGAAATAAATCTGCTTGATCTGTTGTTTATAATCCTGATAAAGTGTGGCAAAATTATTAATACAGATAATAGCTCATCTGTGCCTTTTCTGTTCCACGGACATTATGACTTCACATTTCAGGAGATGATGAAAGGATTTTGTTTTTATTTAGACAGCAGTGTAGATATTTCAGAATAGGGTTCAACGAGTAACACATGGAACTTCATTTCCCAGAAGTTCCCTGGGCGAGGACCACATACAGTTCTGTTGCTTTAACCTCCGATGATAGGTGCAATGCATTGGGGGTCCATTATCACAGACTAATCCATAATATGGCCAGGAATTCCTGCAGCAGATTGACATAGCCACCAATTCACTACAACCCTCACCCACCACGGCAGCCACACCGATGCCCACCCCCTACCTCAATTACACAACCACTTCCTCAAAGGCACAGCACGGGAACAAAGCAAGACAGCACACTGCCGAGGAAACTTGCGAAACTCTGGAGCACACCAGGGACATGGGGACCAGGTCTAGAATATGGGTATAAGCCTCCGCCCTACTGGACAAAAGACAATGGAGCTAAAGCTTCCTGGACAAGACAGAAGACAGGCTAATGATAGCACTGCTGAGGTCAGGGGGACACAATAGTGTGGGGGGGGGGTGGTGGGGGGGGACAAGGGGCTGTCTCTCCCAGACAGAGGCACCATTCAGCCCCCATACCCCCCTTCTCTTTCACACACCAGAGTCTGCATGCCTTTATGCAACTCGCTCACACACACCCCCCATACAATTCCCCAGGCTGGGTGTGACACTGGCTAAAATGTGTGTGCACCGCTTGTAACTTGGAAACTTTCTCCCAGCCAGAGCTCGCCTAGTATAGCTTTCTTTAAACTGAAGCACACCCTACCCCACCCACAAAAACAGATCCAAAAATGTATTTCGACGAATGAAGATGAATTTACAAACATTATATCTGGAGGAAAATGAACGATAGCATAACTTCATCAAATATACCTTGTAATCCGTCTGTAATATAAACATGGTTAATTATTCGGGCTAAAAATATTATGTGAAAAACACATATCAACCGTTCTAGGCCAGTAGCTAAAAGACAGATCCCGTTTAATTCACAAAATATACGTGTCCATATAGTCAGGCTCAACTAGCTATACATACTGTACCATGCATAAGGGAAGTTATGGCCTAGCCTCCTTCCCAAGAACTTAATATCAAGAAACGACCGACTGGGGGCAAGTAAGCAGAAATTGAGCAGCGCCACAAGACACTACTTTAATAAGTTTTTAATGACGACTTCGAGTTGACAATCAACCCTGGCGGCGGCTTCAAAAACCAGATACAAACAGAATTCGCTAGCTAACAGTCAGCTAACTTGTGACAAAAGGCAAACCGCATTCTGTTTTCTTAGCCCACTCCCTCCCAACAAAAGACACAATATACACCATTTTAATTTGCTGAATATCAAAATGGGACCACAGTTGGGGTGGGGGTGAGAGGAGGAGGAGGAGGAGGAGGGCGAGAGAGGGAGGGAATAAAAAAAACAAGAGAAGGGGGGTCAATCGGTTGCCCTGCCTGGTACGGCGAACTTGGACGTTCGTGATCAACGGAAGCAGATGGCTAGCGTTAACCACCACCGACTAGTGAAGAAGCGAATGTTCTGACGTTAGCGAACCAACACAGGAATGCTTCGGAAGCCAGTCATGTTAACACCGAACACCACCCAAGTCGATATTTTACCATAACCACAAATGCACTGTTGTGTCAACAGTATATATATGGTCTAATGTCAGACTGGTAGCTACACTAGTCAGCTAATGTGAAATGTACCCGATGTACTGTTGCGTTGAGTCGGTTAACGTTAGTGGGCCGTCAGAAAAGAAGGGACGAGTGAATAGCTAGCTTATGACATTAGCCACAGGGAAACATCATAACGCGATAAGTGGCCAACGGCTTGTTGGCTACATGAAGCTAACTATCTAGGTAGCTAGCAAGCGAGCTCATGAGTCATTTATCATAGTGACTAGCTTGCTAGCGTGTTAGCTACCCAATGCTCATTGACAGTATTCTCCTCACAAATAGCGACTAGCTGCTAGCGACCTATGTTCAAGTGACCCCCCTCGTACACACACAGTCAAAACACCCTGCATCCAAAAGGCACATGGGTGACGTTACGGTTTCACCGTGCGACACTGCACCAAACCCGTCGTAGATACAAATATGGGACAACACAGAGCACATAAAACATTTAGCTAGTTAATTAGTTAGCTAGACAAGTTAATTAAATGTTTGCCTGCTTCATCAACAGTGTAGTTATCTACTCGCAAAGAGCACCGACTGACTATGGGAAACTAGCTAATAGTTCGCTAGCTACCGAGCAAGCAATAGTTACACCCATCATCGCCCGACATAGCCATACAAACCCATAACAAGCTAACTTGGCTAACGCCTGCTAACGTTAGAACAGCAATGTTATTTGCGCCTGGGACTTGGGTATTTACCTAGCTAATGCTAGCTAGATACTTTCAGGCATCTAATTACAAAAATCACTGGGCCCTCACCCATTACGAATAATCTAATAGCAAGCAATAGCGTAGCGAATGTGAAGCGGACACTTACCCGTCCGACGGGCCAGGATTAAAAGGAACAGGAGCGAATACCGTATCCAAGGAGTAGCTAGTGCTCAACCCGTTCGGGGGGAGGAAGAGTGGAGCCGAGATTCTGGTTTTGCACTCGTTGTTCTCCCTGCGCTCCCCGAATTGGTCTGCGATGTTGTTGCTTTGCCGAGTGCTGTCAAACCAAACTGCTGTTGTTGTTTAGCGTATTGTAACTCTTCTCCAAGGCCAGCCGTGGCCCAGAAGCTGGCTTTTCAGTCACAGGCAGGTCCCAAAGATGGCGGCGGTGCGTTCCACCTCCTCCCTCTGTGACAAACACGGGGAAAAATATGAAGGAACACCCTGTAAACTCACTAAAACTAACCTGCGACCACGCCCTTGCTCCAGTCCATGGGCTTATGTGTCGCTCTGGTTGTGATATTTGATGCGGGTGTGCTGTATTTTCACTGTTTATTCGGGGGCGCAGATTTTCTGTCCCGTCGTCTTCCCGTCTGTTCCTGGAGCCCCAAGCTCCGTTTGCTCGTGCTGACCGAATCCTAGTGGCCGCAGCGCGCGGAGTACGGGCGGCGCGGCCAAGTCCCGCGGGGCGGGGACATCGCGAGAGGGAGCTTGGAGTGGGGGTTTTGGTGAAGAACATGCCTTCAGAGTCTGACATTAACTGATCAATAATCTTTGGCGTCATATTCCTCGCATTCACGCATAATGTCTATGTACAGTTTATCATACCCAGATACCCAAGCGCATCATTTTGAGTAATCTTGACTAGTTTTGTAAACTCTCTGTGTTACAAAGTTCTGCATGAATGCTAGTCATGGGATGTTCTTCTCTAAACAGGAATACGGAAAGATAGCTCAGTAAAATAAGTTAACTCTCGATGACATTGTTAGGCGTAAAAAGCGACTGAACTCCCAATGTTAGAACTGTGGAACATTTAAGGGGATTTATTACATCAAAATTAATTGTGTGCACTTAGATATGCCACCAGGAATTTTGGACCCCATGATCACATTGGGCCCCACCACCCCAGAAAAATCTATGCTCTAATATTTTTTGAAGGCTACTGTCAGTCTGTACCCTTGGAATCGTCCTAATTCAACTTATGCCACCCATGTGTACACTGCTGCAATTTCTCAAGTTTAATTATATAACATGTTTACTACTTTATGTACAGTTTCATTTTATTCTTTAATAGATAAGAATATTCAACTTTGTTTTTAGGTAAATTATGCTGGCACTATAGCAATGGACATGTATGGTCTTTACACAAATGTGACACAATGTGAATGTGTAAATGACTGTTAGAAAGGACATGCATCATACAATTACTAAGGTATATGGAGTGAGTAGGACAGAGAACTGACCAAGGTCAGGTGGGTGACAGTCAATCAGGGCAAGAAAAGAGACACATTTTTCATTATAACTCTCATTAAGCATAATCTATTTGACACAAAGAAAATCGATATGTTAAAAGAACAATTAACAGATTAGGATGCTGAGCAACAAAATGGTCAAAGTGGAGTAAAACACAGGGTGAAGAGGGGTGGTGGGGAGTAGATGGTGGTGTGAAGTCAGGGCACAAAGGAGGTCCAAGAGAGTGTGTTTCGAGTCCTACAGGGAGACTGCTGAATTGAAGTTTTGTAACAGGACTTAGGCACCTCCAAAAATGACATTATATTCTCAAAGAGAGAACATGGAGAAGGAAACAGCACACAACTAAACATGCTTGTTTATGTATGTACTTACTTATTCACTGACTTACTTACTTAGCCTACTTATTTCTTTTTGTGAATGAGTGTGCATAGGAGCACATTTGAATATGTGTGAGTGTTTGTGGGTGGGCATGTTTCAATCCTCCCATGCTTAGCTCCTGAGCTGATTAACAACTAACACCAACCTTCCGCAAATAGCTGTGTTTCCCAATGCTGCTCTCCTGCCCTTAACAATAAAGTAATTATTAATACAAGACTCAGGTGGCCTCCTGCTGTGTCTGGTCACTCTATTAGCCTAGATGCCCCTGAGTAGAGAATCTCCCAGCTGCCCTCAAAAATAGGCAGTGCCCCCTGCCTAAATCTCCCACCTCAAACAATGTTTTTGTATGATTAATGTTAGCTGTCTGCAGTTCTGTCATCAAATGGCACGTCTTATCACTGAAATGACTCTAATGGGTTTAAAGAAACTGAGTTCAGTGTGAAATCTTTAGTTTCTACAGTACATTGTGTTATGTTACTAGTCCATTCCTCAGATCCTGAAACAAATCTTGAGCACCATTGTGCACATAAGATTAAGGTCACCTGGAACTGACTGCTATGAAGCATACAGTACTCTCAGAAAGGGAATAAAGCAATATACCCATACCCTTCGAATCATTATGAATTATTCACAGTGCTGTGGTGGTTTGACTTCATCTTTGTTTTTGTATTTTGAAGCCTAGGTTTTTCTAACGACCAAGAACACATGTAACAAGACAGAAAACAGTGTGCAAGGGATACAGGGTGAAAGAAGACTGCCATTCTCCACCCAGCAGCAGGCAGCCAATGGGCATGCAGCACAGTCAAGCTGCACTCCTGATTGGCTCTCTTCCTGCCCCCCCCTACCCTGCCAATGAGAAGGAAATGTGCTCTGTCTCTGTATCCAGGCGGAGGGGAAGCTTATTGAAGCTCTGTCATGAATGGGAGATACAGTGCAATATGGAAGTAGTGCTTGTTATTGTTAACTGTTTCTTTGTGTTTTTTCCTCTGATTTCAAAGGCCATTCTGCGACCTGATATTCCATCAAATTTATCACATTACATTACATTTTTCCCAGGGGAACAAATATTAAATGATCACACATACATGCAAAAGATAAATCAGTGCACCAAGATTTTGAAAAATTCGGTTTATGAAGCATCATTCAGGTGAATGATTAACTGAATTTATTTCAATAAATGAAATGAATTTATTATTGCACCATTGCACTGAAAATCAAATACAAATGAACCACACATAAGCAGTACGAATAAGCAGCTGATATTTGTGTTCATGTAAATTGCTCCATCTAAGTACCGTATAAATTATGTCTAAAAATAGGTATGTAAATGTATAGTACATATACACCCACCGTCTGTACTTGTTACTAGAAAGGACAAGGAACAAGCAAGACACCCAACTCGAGGTGTAGGAAGCAGCTGTTAAGGACTGCTCTTTCAAGTAAAAAGAGAGGGGAAAAAACAGAAATGAACTCAGGCCTGACTGGAACGCCCTCCTGGCCCTATCTCTGCCTCCCGGCATTTCCTGACACAGGCCCCTCATGACCCCACACCCTCAAGGGACTTGCTGTTGACTAGGCACTCCCCTCCCGCCTTACCGACCGCTTGGTTCTCTGCGTTGCTGCCATGTCAAGGGCGGCCTGACGAGGGCGCACTCTGCACAATGAGAGAAAAAAAATGTTTTTATGCAGCCGTAGATCCTGGTGTGAGATGGCAAACTCTGCGCTTTGTTTCCGTATTCAGTTGCGGGGCTGGGAATTCAAGCATAACGTGCATAACGTTAACGCAAATTACACAGTTTTGTCTCCCTCAAGTGAAATCACGCCGGTAAGCTAGGAAGAAAGACGAGACTGCTCTCGTTTATGTAGCTGCCCTTGCGCTATGAGTGAATACACAGAGTCCCCCAGACCCAGTCTGCGAATCGCACTGACAGTACAGCTGCTTGTCCTAGCTGCCTTTGATAAATTACGTGTGATCAAAGGACGGATTTTAAAACGTACACTTGTCTATTACCTTTGCCCAACTAATTTGTTATACTTGCTGTATAAATGCTAATATGGATTTGACAACGCGTGACAAATATCTGAAATTCCTTTGAGAATTGATTATATGTAATCAATTACTTTCCGTTTATTTATCAGACTGCTTGTTAATATCCACCCCTTTCATGATCAAGGATAGCTGTCCTATTAAAGCTATTAGTTATTCAATCAGTTCTCAAAGCCAGTGCAACTGAGAACAGAATGGCCTGCAGTGCCATGAAAAAGTATTGGCCCCCTTCCTGATTCAGCTATTATTGCATATTTGTCACACTGAATGGTTTCGGATTTTTAGACAAAATATAATACTAGACAAATACTAGACAAAGGGAAACTGGAGGGTTGCCGGTTCAAAGTGGGCATGTCGAAGTGTCCTTGAGCAAACACAAAACACAATTTAAAAATTCTTTTAAAAATTTAATTTAATGAAAAAGGTAATCAAACACCCATTATTATTATTATTATTATTATTATTATTATTATTATTATTATTATTATTATTATTATTATTATTATTATTATTATTATTATTATTGTTGTTGTTGATGTTGTTGTTGTTATTATTTGTTTGCGAGTCAACCACATCGTAAAATGTCCAATGTTATTTAACACTAACAGTGTTCAACTCTCAGAGATAACATTTGATCCCAATGAGGACCTAATTTTATCTGTGAGAGTTGAACACTACACACTATCCCTAGATAAGTGTGTCTGCTAATTTCAATCTACTGAGTCAAGATGTGCTAGGTGCTATCTTTCCAACTTGGCTTGCTAAATGCTGCCCAGCTCCCAATGTTGTGCTGGCCCAGGGTCTGGGCTTTAGGCAGTAATGACATGAGGGACATGGATAGTAAAGGCATGTAAGAGAACACGATTTCACCCCTGAAGAGCATGCATGCATACCTCTCGCATATGCTAAGAGTCAGTTTGTGTCTTTAATATGTATTGATTATGATTGGCATGTGAGCAATTACCTGGCTCACTGTGCTATTGGGAGTTAAATTATACCTGCGCTGGTTGAATCCATCTATGCTCCCATGATCCCATCCTGTGACAGCTCTCATAGTGATGCAGTTTGTTTCTCTTGCATGTCTTTTATTCAATTTATGCATGAGAAGTGTAGGGCTATGTGGCTAACGGTTGCTGTGGTGTGCCAACAATCTGACATTGGAATTTTTGTTCTTTGCATGCATCAGGAAAAGCTACAACAAGTATTCATCACCTCAAGGAATAAAGAGATACAATACTGCACATGCAGGCACAAGCTGAATCTGTTGCAGCCTCACAAGTTCACTTTACTGAGGTTACATGAAACTGTAAATGAAGCAACAGCACAGTCCTGCAACGCTGTCTCTGAAACTGCAAAGATGACTGTTTTGCAACCAACATGAAAGCAGTGTGATGCTTCCAGGAGTTTTTCCTTACTGATGTTGACATGCTGGTTTCAAATTGGCCTCACCAAAGTATTTTTTTCTCCTCAAATTGTGATCGGCAGGCAGAACACAGCCCAAAACAGGCCCTATGTGTTTCAGGCAGGGGAGATGCTGACCTCTATTGGCCGATAGCGTCAGTGCATGGTAGTGCTGGAGGAGTGAGGTTTCATGAGTCCTGCAATGGATGGAAATGTCAGTTGCCTAAACAAATTGCAAGGTTTTTTACATTCTCTGGGTTTGACCCTCCGCAGCAGTTCTCAATGATTGGTTCAAACCAGTTGATTCAATTTTACAGTGTTTTTTTTTTTTTTTGCAACTGGTGGCAGGGCATAACTAAATGCCAGCAGCAGTTGCTGGTTGTTGTCCATTGTCCTCTCCCAATTGAAGATAAGAACAAAATAAGGACATTCTTGCCACTTTGCCATTGTCTGTCTGAATTTCCACTCTAGTCCATCTAACTCTGTGCCCCTCCCATACTTATTCAATAGAAGGTAAGAGAAAGTGACCTTGTTCAATGGTACTATCCTGCATCAGTTAAGGTAGTGTTTTTCACTTGCAGCCATCTTGGGCACGTAGTCAGCTACATTCATTTTGGGTCCAGACTCAAATCAACCACTTAACGCTTTGTTCTTAACTTTGAATTAGAGATTTAATGAACTATCCATTGTTTTTCAGTGCTTTAACTTTGTGTGCTTGACACTAATAAATGAATTGAATTAAAAGGCGAGAATGAGAAAAAAGCATTACATTTTCTTATATCTATCAATTACAGACAAAGGGCCTAGTGGTTAGTCTAAATCCTCTTACCTTATCGAACCTGTGTTTTGTCATTGTTCCAATGACCTTGATATGCACTTTTGTTCGTCGCTTTGGATAAAAGTGTCTGCTAAATAAATGTAATGTAATGAATCTGGAGCCTGATTTTTCATAACAGATTTATTCAAATAATTATGTTCAGATGGAATAATAGCCTGAAACATCTGAAACCTGTCTGGCACTACAGTTTTTTTTAAATCCCTGCATTTTATAACCTTGATGTATTCCAAGATGATATAACATTCTTTGGAGGCTGTTTGATGCTACTTGTCAGCTTAGAAAAAGGCAAAAATGGCTTCATCCGGCTTTGAAAGCAAATTGCCTTACATATAACAACCACTAGATGACACTGCAGAATGTGAGACTGAACCTGTTGGACAGTCTGTGAAACGGAAACGCCCAGCAAAGGCAGTGGATTTGTAGATTTCAAACACTTCAGTCGGGAGGCTTTTGTCAGATTTTGATTGGGAAAGGTTTCAAGGCCGTTGTCCATTTTCTCGGTGCTTTCAGACAGGATAGAAGTAGCTCGACTCATTCCATGAAAACATAGAACACCACAGGAACAGTATGTTCCACATTGAAAAAATAAAAAAGCAATAATATTAGTGCAATGGGAAATGATATTTAGAAAATCTCTTCTATTACTTCAATGAACTACATGATTTGTCTATACAAGTCAGGCTTACTACACTGTTACTATATAAAAGGTGTGACCAAGTACCCCGTGAGAGGTCTATACTGTTACCAGAGTGAAAATAATGATTGAGCAAATTAATTATCTTAAAGTTGATTCAAAATAGCTTCAGTGTGAAACAGTTAGAGTGATCACTTCTGAGCAGGGTATTGTGGGAAGTGCAATACCCCAGGGGTTGGGGTTGGAACTTCTGGTGTTTCTTATTTAAATAAATTACCTTGATGCGGATGTTGGTGACATTTTTTCCACTCCCCTTTCATTAGTGGAAAACAAAATTGTTTTCCCTTACTTATGGGCTAGCGATTTAGGACATTTTGAATGTTTCCTTGGCGTAATATATTAATGAATCAATTGATTCATAATTCCCACTGCAAAGCTATGTGCTTTCCTCAGCATATTTATTCTGGACAATCATTTTCATTTCTTTTCTCCCTCCCCTTTCCAATTTGGATCTTGAATTTATCTTTTTCTCACTGTATAAAAAGGAAAAATATTGATTATGTATGTTACTACTGAAATAATGAACCATTTATTTTAAATTAATTTAGTGGCACTGCAATACAGTACGTATATAGAAAATTTACAGGCGATGCAAAATATATGTTGAAACAAAGAGTTTAGAAGTTACAAAGTATTTTGAGAACACATATTTAAATAATTACATTCAATAGAATCCAGAACTGGGCAGACTCATGACATATGTAATATCACTTGCCAGATGTAGAGTTCAACAAGTGGGCAACAGCAATTTTATGTGTAGAATTAAATTAGACTGTGCACATTATGAAGAAACTCTTAACAAGCAAAGATTATTTTCCTTTTTTTCTTTTATGGAATCCTCAAGAAATAAACAAATTTTAATCAGAATTTTATCACCAGAACAAAAGAGAAACAGCAACAGCTATAGTGGATAAAGACAAAATGTGTATTATATAAAGGAAAATACATGATAATATGAAAATAAAATAAAATAGTTGTCATGTAATGTATGTATGAAAACACCCCATAAAGGAATAAAAACGAATTTCATACAGACATAACTAATTATTTTGCTCCCCAAAGAAGGGAGGGAGACCCTTCCAGGCAAGGTTGTATGAACTGCAGACAAAAGAAAAAATATATTTTACATGGGCTTTATGTTCTGCTCTCGTCATTAAAGTCTAATTTTTTATATGTTTGATTTATTTGAGCCTGTTGTCCAAAATCACAGCCCTAATGGAAAAAGCTTCATTCAAAATGTAACTGTACTCCAGTAAAAGTACTGCTAATTTATTGAAAAAATGGCCATGAATAAATAAAAAATGTAACTGAGCAGAAAAAAACAAACTCCATCAGAAAAAATTTAGATTAAAACTAAAAAATAAAGCACATAAAGTTTTTTGTGTGTGCCTGATACAAGAATATAAGAATTATATCCAAATATGTGGCAATATAAGTTAATTAAATATTTTTACAAAATCCATACCTTATTCCATGCAAGTACAAGGTGAATACAATTAAAAAAGACATACTGTTTGCGAACGCGCAGTAGAAATATTTACAATGATTTTGATTTTGCATGTGGTTTTTAATGGTAATTAATGGTTTTAATGGTCTTGCCTGTAATGGAATTGACCATGCTATTTATTCACTGGCATACCCCTGCTCTTGGCCACCCAGCTAGTTTCCATGTCGTCAAGCTGTACCAGCTGCAGTGACGTATTCTGTCTTGGTAAGGCCAGGGACAAAGTCTTTTAACAAACTTTCCAAGCGGAATAACATCAATGCCTCTCCATAAACCACTCATACGTCACCCAGACAATGCATTTCCCCCCCTTTGACTGTGTTGTTGATTTGCTTTTATTGTTGAGTTATGTTATGCTATCTTATGCTATAAGTTAAAAATCCCTTGAAGTGTATTGGCACTTTCAAAGCCTATATTGTCATGAGACATTTAAAACTGCTGTTTTTACTGGAATAACTCAAACACTGCTTATTGGAGATTGATAAATGAGCTCCAGCCTTCGATAATTATCCATCTTCAGCGAGCAGTATTTGAGTATCTGAGTTGTTTGATGAAAATGATCCAGGTTTGCTGAAACTCAGTCAACATTTTCATCACAGAAAGGCAAAGAATGTCAAATATCCAAATGCCCTTCAAGAATCTGTCGATATGAAAAGGTTCTTACTGTCTTTGTTTATTTACATGTTTTTAACAATAAAGAAAATTTTTAGCAACTTCAAAATCCTGATGTCATTCATGGCTCATGGTTCAATGTAATATTGCCAGTGTGCTTTAACAGTAAAAAAACCTGCCTTCTCGTAATGAAGCGCACCTTGAAAAGTCATTGATGGCTGCCTGGTGTTCACCAAAAAGCGTATCCGCAAGTGTGTGTCTGTGCAGGTGTGCAATATTTTGAGAGTAATGGGTATTGTGGCACTCTAATGAGGTCTAGAACATTTCCTTCACACGTTTTCCTTTCTTAGCCTTTTCTCTTCCTCTCCCCAGAGAGAAAAGGAAGAAGCAGTATTTTCTCCACATAATGAGGCCTGTCGGATCCAGCCAGAGGGTTCCGAGGAGGAAAGCAGCATTGCTGATGTCAGTAAAGATGGAGGTGAGGAAATTCATTCAGTGAACATCGGGGAAAAGCGGCAGAAGCAGGAACACTAAATTTCCTCTTTTGTTTTTAACGTACGACATTTTACTGGGTCCAGAGACCCAAAACTGCTCCAAATGGCACCATTACGTATTGACTGAGACCGTAAGGGCTTGACATCATTTTAGTCGATTCAAACAACCGTCAGAGAATGGCAGCCCTTTGCAAAAGTAGGAACAAAGAGAAGAACCTTCTGAAAGTAAACTGGGAACGAAGGACTAAACGACGAGCGCTGAAAGGAGAGAGATAAACGAAAGAGGCGGAAGCGACATTTCTCCTGAAAGCCTTCGCCAGAGAAGTCAGAAGAGAGCCACAGCGGAGGAGCGTTTGAAGGAGGCTTAAGTGTGTTTGTGTCTGCGCTGGGCGGGGGCGGGGGCCTCTGATTCACCGCAGGGCGCCAGTGAGAAGCAGGAGTAGGTGGCTGGGAGGGTAGCGGCGCTGGAGGAGAGGAAACGGCGGGCTGCGTACGTGCCTGCCGGTCTGTGCGCTGCACCACGCGCCCGAGCGGGCCCTGTCTGCGCTTCCTGTGTCTGAACCTGTCTCAGTACCAGGCTGCGCGCCGCAACAATGGTGTTTGGAACCAGGCCTCCTGAGAGAAGCCTCTCCACTTCCTGTTCTTATGACACCGCTTCCTGTCTGGGCTGTGGGCAGGTGGGGGATTTGAGGTGGAGGGGGGGCGCGGGGGGGGCATGGGGGAGTGGAATATTCATTACAGCCCTGCATGAAAGAAAAAAAGGAAAAACATGCATGTGCACATGAATTATTTCTCAAATCATTATTAGTCTTTGTTTGATGTCTGGGAGAGAAACAAGATGTTCTATGTAGGGCAATAACAAAGAGCGAGGTAGTTCCGGCCCTGTTGCTTATTATTATAAAGAAGGTAATAATGATGGTTTATTATTAGTACCAGGAGCAGAAGGAGTTGCAGTGATAGTCCAACTGCTATTTATACAAGCAGTAGGAGTAATAGAAGCTTAGTAAATGGTATAAAGTTTAAATATTGAAAGTAAAATAAAGCTATTGTTTATGCAAGTTAAAAATAATATTCTTCTTATACACAGAGTCTTGTGGGTGATTAAGAACCTCCATGTTTGTCATTTTTTCAGAAATTCTGATGACGGCTGAACTACGGCCAAAATGATTATGTTCCTAACCCCGATTAGGTAATAAAAAAAGAAAAGCATTGAAAAAAAATTGTACAAGCAAGTGGTGCTCTTCCTTTGCGTTCGACTCCTTGTATTTTTGTCGCTGTCATCTCAGATGATCACACCCCTCCCCTGCTTCCGAAGCTGAGGTGTTTATTGCTGAACAGACGCCTTAGACAAGTGTCTCTGAAAGTCCACTCTACATTCCTCTCATTTTGTTGAAATGCACCTACATTCAGATTCAGAAAGCCAGAATCTTTCTCCTCTTTCCCCAAGAAAGAAAAATGACTTGTGTGGCTGTGTTCTCCCTCTCACTGTCAATGTGCAGGGTCAAGCTCGTGACTCTGAATGACAGGAATGAGAGAAAGGAGGAGGAGAAGGAAACGATGGTACATGAGGAGGAGAAGGATGAGAGCAACCCCGCCTTGAAAATGTTTCTCCATTCATACTCCCAATGCTTGAGGCAGGTCCTTATAGAAATGTAAGAAACTGAAAATACACACACACACACGCACACACACATACATGCGCACACACACATATATGTATGGAATAGCTTCAGCAAAATTCAACAAATTGGCAGTGTACATTATTTCCAACAGAGGAAGTATGTGTTCAGTTCTGACTGGTGCCAGTGTTGTCAAATGCCTTGGATTTCAATCACCCAAAATATTCATCAAAATACCTCATCTTATTATGACTCCATGGACTTTCCCCCATAATCTTCTTTTAAAATCCTCCATCTGTCATTCACTCCTGTACATTCTTACTCTAATCTACAATTTTTAAAATATCTTGCATTGGGGATGGGAAGGGGGTGGGGGTAGTGGGGGGTTATTCCCACGCACAGGACCTTCCTACCCTCAGTCCCACCTTGTTCAGGGGTCTGGTGCACTCTAAAATGGGAAACGCCTAACCTCAGGGCCTGGGACACTAGGGAAACTCCCACCTCTGGACATCTTCCAAATCTTCTGGCCACGCCCTTTTGTGGCGTTGCACCAGAGATAGTAAACATACCTCCTCCTGTGCTCTGCAGGTGGGGTGTTGCATGACCCCACATGGTGTACACTGTAGAGGGGCTGTTTGTGTGACACTGGCAGTTCTGGCATCTGTTGGTAAATGCATGTGGGCTTGTACTGTGCTTCCTCTAGGCAGATACGCCAGGTGCACGCAATGCAATGTGCAGTGTCTCTACCTCCCCCCTGACCCCAATATAGACTGTTCATCAGAAATTGTGTACTATATGATGTACTGTATAGCTATGTGCTCTTGAAATGAAGCCAATAAAAATGTACTATAGTATATAGACATATATAGGATGCATTTCACAAATGATATGAATTAATCAGATGAGAATTGTGTCACATAATAATTACTTATAAAATGTACTGCTATGATTTGAATTAATAAATAATAAATAAATAAAATTAATACAAACTTGTCATTGTCTTGCTCTACCACTCGATGGCAGTAATGTATCAAAATTAACAGCCACTGAGTCCATGTAGTAAACCACCATTTTAAAAGGCACATTTGTACCACAGCTAGATTTATCATTAGCTCGCTAAAAGGACAAGCGTGAACTGTGTTGGCACAGCAGGAGGAACACTTTTAAGACTGTGAGATGGGTTTTCTGGAACCTTTCATTTGCTCCACTAAAAACTGATTAACTAGCGGCCATTTTGAAAGGGAAGCAAGTTAAGTGCACATTTTGGGCCAGTCAATCAGATGATCTTGGCGAGGCGGATTTTATGTATGAGAATGTGTTCTCAATTAATTTGCCTGGCTAAAGATTTGTAAAGAAAGAAATAAAATGGCAGAATGATCACAGAGGTGCCACTTTAACCAAGAAAGAAAACCTCATTATTACAAAACATAATTTCTCTTCAGAGCTTGACTCAGATCAGATAAATCCCTTCCGTGAAACAGTCTGGTTGACTGTGGGCACCACACGTGATGTGAATGGTGTGGTCCTGTGAACAGCGTGACTGAGCTTTAGCAGAACTACTTTGGGGTCAGGAGCTCATGTCTTTACACTCGCTGACACTGCATACTTTACCAATATAAACAGAAACAGATATTTCAGATTAAATACCATACATAAGGGTGAAATAGCCATGCCTCCACCTAAAGATTAAAACTTGCAACCTCCGGTTGTGAATTCAATTTTCCTTACCAACATCTGACGCTGTTTCCCAGGTGGGTAAATTGATTTAAAGTTGTATTCATACTTATTTTATGATTTTTAAATTCATAAATGCAAAATCAATAAATATGTATACATGCATGCATATACTGTACACTGCATGCAAACACACACACACACACACACACACACACACATTTTGAACTGATCTTAAGCTAAAAAAAAACATACACCAGAATTCTAACTTTTTCCCAAAAAAGACAAAAAGACTAATAGATTATATCATGTACCATGTGTATATGCTGTGCACACGATTGCCACCTAGATTATATGGTGAGGAGACAGACACCACAGACCAATAAGACTGGGGTTGGGATTTTGGGAATGCTAGCCAAATAAACCTGTAAGTTAGACTTCATTGATTTTGTGTGCATTATACACACTGGATTTGATTACCTGAAATAAGTCAAATAAAATAATACAGCAATCATCTAATCTAATTGGTGAATGGGTTTCTTTGGTCCTGTGCCTTTCCTGGTGCACTCGATAGATGATTCTAAGCTTTTATTTTGGTGCAAGCAGCTGGTTCTGTGTCTCGTCTGGGAGTATGTTGTCATGTTGGTTTTGTGTTTCATCTGTCCCCAGTCAGTTGTGTTCAAAAGGGGTAATCCCTTTTGTCAACTGTTTTGTACTAGTGTACAAGATTTACTTAGTACCATTGTTTGTCATCCAGTTGTATATTAATTCATTCTAAACATGTATCAATCTGATTGGTTATTTGCATTCTACTTTTCTGTGTACATTAATTAGTTGTATTTGCATTGATTTAATCTCAGTTTGTGAGCCCAGTATATTGTGTGTGAAATCCAGTGGTAATCTGGGTGGTTAATTGCTTTGTGCTGGCACACAGGATCTTGTTGCATGTGGATCTAGGCCTGCTGTGGTCCAGTGGGCTGTGTGTTTGGTCCCAGTCCAGGGCAGAAGAAGCTGCTCTGGCCACCGAAGGCTGTTTGTATCGGGGATAACTTGCGTTTCCCAGTCTGCTGCACACGCATTGGCTGAGAGAACTTTCCGTTGGACCGCAGAAGGGAGAGGGAGGAAGACAGAGGGAAGGTGAGATGGACTGGAAGGGGAGAGAGAGGGAAAAAGGATAAAAAGAGAAAAAAAGAGAGAGAGAGAGAGAGAGATCGGCGAGAGAGGGGAAAGAGGGCTCAGAGGAACAAAATGAGAGGGCAAGAAGGAGAGGTGGAGAGGGGTGGAAAACAAAGGAGACAGATGTATTTTTGAAGAGGGAGGGAGGGAGGGAGAGAGAAAGGCAATGTAGGCAAGGGAGCATGAGAGAGAGAGGGAGAGAGGGAGAGGGAGAGAGGCTGGCGTTTATGGATAGCAGATGTGGCGCTGTGGGGATTTGGCAGAGACCGGCCGTGCCTGAGTCCCACGCCGGCTGGGTGGCACCGGGGTGAGGGGGAGGTCAGCACACCGCAGCACACAGCCTATAAACACGGAGCAGGAGGAGGAGGAGGAGGAGGAGGAGGAGAGGGAGATACAGAGTCTTGGAAGTCTGATAGAGCAAAAACCATACAAGCTCACACATACACACATATACATACACGCTTGTATGCAAACTCTCTCTCACACACACACACACACATACAAATGCGCAAACATACAAACATACATACACATGGACATATATATAGGTATACATGTACACAAACATGGACACACATGCATACATACATACGCACATATATATATACACACACACACACACACACACAAACATGGAACATATTTGGTAAACATTTTCTTAAGATCTCCCTCAGATCAGAGTTGAAAAACATTGTCATGTACTCAGGCAATATTTGCTCAGTATTTGCTTATCTTTGATATACTCTGTGTATGTAAAACTATTCAGTCGCAGATATATCAGAAAAGTACATGTACACGATTGAGCAAAGTCCCAGGCAGAAGATTTCTCACTCTTGTGATTTTATTCTTCCTGCCTTCCCTCTGCTTTTTTCATCCTCAGTTCCCCCTCTTTGCCTCACCCCTCCCCTTTACCCTGTAACCCTTCCAAACTTGGCCTGCAGCTTGCTGCCGACACCCTGGTACCCAGCCAGGCCGTAGCGGGAGGAGCCAGAGAGGAGATGTGGAGAGGGGGCAGAGGGACAGGATCCAAACCCGCAGCTCCAGCTCCCTCTGCTTCCCCTCCGGAGGAGCCAGCCTGGCTCTGTACCCCGGCTCTGCCATAAATCAGACAGAGTGCTGACTATCCCAGAGCGTGTGTGCCTGTTTGTGTGTGTGTGTGTGCTTAGGTATGAGTACACAAGCGTGCGTGTGTGTGTGTGTGTGTGCGTGTATGCGCTTAGGTATGAGTACACAAGCGTGCGTGCGTGTGTGTGTGTGTGCGTGTGTGTGCATGTGTGTATGCGCTTAGGTATGAGTACACAAGCATGCGTGTGTGTGTGTGTGCATATGTGCATGCGCTTAGGTATGAGTACACAAGCGTGTGTGTGTGTGTGTGTGTGCATGTGTGTATGCGCTTAGGTAAGAGTACACATGCGTGCGTGTGTGTGTGTGTTTGTCTCCATGTGTGCGTGTGTGCATGCATGTGTGTGTGCATGTGTGTGTGTGTGTGCGTGTGTGTGTTTGTGTGCGTGTGTGTACATGTGTGTGTGTGTGCGTGTGCGTGCGTGTGGGTGTATGTGCATGTGCATGTGCGTGTGCGTGCATGCACATATGTGTGGGCATGAGAAAACATGTAAATCACAATGCATAACACATCTCCTCAAGGAAAAGCAGTTCACCTCCCCCCACCCCCCACCCCACCACCATGCTCAAACCTCTGCCCCTCCCTCCCTCCCCCCTTTTCCTCTCTTCCTCTGATTATCCAGGTGGGAGAGAAATCTCCGAAGCTCAATCACTGCCCCCTCCTCACACCCCCCTTCCCTGTAGGCCTCACTCCCAGAATGCCTTTCTGCTGACATCACTGCACAGAGACCTGTCAGCCCAATCTCTCCCTCTCCTTGTTTCCTGCCCTTATGATGTCACACCAACATATGGTTTTCAGCAAGCGCTGAGCCGGAAAAGCGATTTAGCTAGTGGAGAGGAAAGGAGAGGAGTGGAGAGGAGTGGAGAGGAGAGGAGAGGAGAGGAGTGGAGGGAAGCGGGTCGGGCGGGGGCACAGAAGGAACGAGAGGAGGTGCTGTCCATGTGTGCAGTGTGTTTTTTTGAGAGGTGAGGCTGGGGGGTGGGCATGAGGAGGGGTTGTGCTGCGCGAGGCTAATGAGAAGACAGCAGAGAGGGGAGAGGGGGAGAGAGAAGCGCCCATGTGCTCCACAGCCGGCCCGGCTGGCAGGGCCCGTCCCAGGGCCTGAGTCCCAGAGCCCCGAACTGTCGGCACCTTAACCCTTCACCGCAGCTCAGAGGAGGGCAGAGCTGAACGGGGTTCCCCCCCTCCACACCTGCAGGGCCTGGGCTGCTCACCCCTAATTTCATTAGATCCAGCACATCTTCACTGTCCCTTCATGGGCAATTTGGGCCTAACAGCAGGATAGAATACAATTAGAAAACAGCTTATGCAATATTCAAGAGTGACAGTGGATAACAAGTAAAAGTTTTTTTTCTTTTCCTTTCATGCTACCCTTCAAAATTGTTCACAGTTCATAGTGACCGGTACATCAATGATCCAGCAATCTTAAACTATAATAGGTGCTTGTGAAGCAGTAGTACCGACACGTCACGCACACATGTTATAAGGTGTTATTAAGATGCACCAATTTCTTATTAAGAGGCTGTTAACAGACTATAACTGAGCTGTATTTCAGGACTGTAAGGGCATCTGGTAATAGTGAAGATGTGCTTAATTTAATTCAACATGCCCGAGCTAATGGTTCGCACATGGCCTGCTTCCACAGTGCGAAGGCCTCCATGCAGCTGCTCTTCAGTCCCTTCGGCGTAATTTACAACCTCCGACTCCGAGAATAGGCGAGGCTGGTTACAACCCCAGGGGCGAGCAGGCCCCGGGTTCGAGCACAGGCCGCCCAGGCACCGCGGCAGCGGCTCGCAAAAGCGCAGAACAGGCGAGGGAAAACAAGCGGGCGGACCAAGGAAAGCCCCGGTATTTTAAAATGACCACCTCTCCCTCAGAAGCTGTCACCAAGCGGCTCATTACGCTGAGTTAAGATGGGGGCCGCCGTTCCGGCTTCGGTCACAGAGGCGGCTCACGGAGGGCATGTCATGTGATGATGACCCAGAATCTAGCGATTTCAGTGGCCGCATCCATAAAGAGAGTGAGCGAGAGAGCAACAGAGCGAGAGAGAGAAAGCATATATGCAGTTATACGCACGCTAAAGCCTGCTTGAATTCTTGTGTGAAAGAAAGAAAAAAGGAAAGTGAAAAATTAGCCATTTAATTTTCCTGATTCGATTTAAAGCTATAAAAGATGGGTGACAGAGCCAACTACAATGCTGTAGATGCACACTCACTCACACACAAGGGTTCACACAAATGCGCACACATACACATACACATATGCACATGCACACACATTCACACACATACACAAGCACACTACACTACACACACACAAAAAATTCACACACAAAAAAACATGCATGCACACACACATATACCAACACTCACACACACAGACATACACAGACACTTACACTCACGTGCATGCATACATGCACACTCACACACAACACAAACACACACACACAAGCACGCACACCTACACACATGCGTATACACACCTACACTTGCTTGCATACACACACATACACACTTGCGCGCATACACACACACACACACACACACACCCCTGCTTGCTCCATCCTGCACTCGGGCCACCTGCCAGACACACATACATGCACACACACACACACACACATACACACACACCCACACACATGCATATACACACCTACACTTGCTTGCATACACACACACACACACACACACACACACACACACACACACACACACACACACTTGTGAGCATACACACACACACACACACACTTGCGCGCATACACACACACACACACACACACTTGCGAGCATACACACACACACCCCTGCTTGCTCCATCCTGCACTCGGGCCACCTGCCAGACGATAACAAGGCAATAACAATTTGATTGGAATGTTATTACTCACTCGGAGCACAAATTGAAACGAGGTGTAGCGGGCCTCGGGCCCCCAGCACACACACACACACACACACACATGCAGACACTCACACACACACACATACACACACACACACACACACACACACACACACACGCAGACACTCACACACACATACACACACACACACACACACACACACACATGCAGACACTCACACACACATACACACACACACATGCAGACACTCACACACACATGCAGACACTCACACACACATACACACACACACACACACATGCAGACACTCACACACACATACACACACACACACACACACACACACACACACACACACACACACACACACACACACACACGCAGACACTCACACACACATACACACACACACACACACACACACACACGCAGACACTCACACACACATACACACACACACACACGCACGCACGCACGCACGCACACACAAATCGCACACACACACACACACACACGCACACACACACGCAGACACTCACACACACACGCACGCACGCACGCACACATGCACGCACACACGCACACACAAATCGCACACACACACACACACACGCACACACACACACACACGCAGACACTCACACACACACACACATACACACACGCGCGCGCGCACGCACGCACGCACGCACACACAAACGCACACACACACACACACACACACGCAGACACTCACACACACTCACACACACACACGTGGAGAAAGAGAGCCGCATTGTCCCACAGGGGCAGGACCAGCATCGGGCCTGGCCTGTTCCCTGCCCCAGCCCTCCTCCAGGGGACCACATCCTCTCAAACTCCTCACTCTGTCAATGGTTTCATCAACATGCTTAATGTGGTGTTGAAAAAAAAATTGCATATTTAGCTTGCTAAATATTTCAATATTCTACATGAATTTGCTTTGAAAACTGATGCACAGGAATCTACATCTGCTTTAATATGGTGCGCATTACATATGTGCGTGTGTGAGTGTGTGTACACACACACACACACACACACACACACAGTCTGAATGAGCTCCTAGGTCATGCCACACTGCGGCCGCTGAGGCTGCATGACCAGCGTCCGCGTGCTGTTTTTGGAAGCGGAGGGAAGCAGCGCGCGTGCGTGCGGGCGGGCGGGCTGGCCGGCGGGCCGGCGGGCGGGCGGGCCTGTGGGAACCCCTGGCCTGCCGTCAGCGAGACGTGGAGCTGAAAGAGAGAAACGAAAGCGTGCAGGCCACTTCCACTCCCCGCTCGCAGCATGATCCGCCGCTGGGGTCACAAGAGCATCGTGAGAAATGATGAAGTGAAAGGCAGTCACCTTTACTCAGTTTCAGATCATTAAGCCATCTGAGGGAGGGAGGAGTAAGAGAGAGAGAGAGAGAGAGAGAGAGAGAGAGAGAGAGAGAGAGAGAGAGAGAGAGAGAGAGATAGACTTTGACGTCCCTTTAAAACATCCTACTCTATTCATTACACTAGAGTAAAATGAAAAAAACAGAGAGAGAGAGAAGAAACTGTGAAAAAATAAACATCTCATAAAATCTCTCAGTTTGTGTGTGCGTGCGTATGTGTGTGTGTGTGTGCGTGTGTGTGTGTGTGTGTGTGTGTGTGTGTGTGTGTGTGTGTGTGTGTGTGTGTGTGTGTGTGTGTGTGTGTGTGTGTGTGTTGGGGGGGGTGGATTAATGAGAAAAACCAGACACACAGAATGCACACAGAAAGACATGAAGCAGCAGCAAAGCCCAAACATGACAGGTTTACAAACAGAGCACACGCAGATCATGCCTGTCTATTTACAGGGTTAACACTGGGCTCCCTTCTTCATCAGTGTCACAAACAGCACCATCCGTAGCCCACTCATACTTGAACTCATCCAGGTAGTAGTACAGCTTATAGAACCCACAATCTAACCTCACCACCACTGCCTGTAGTGTTAAAACAGCATCTTTACCAGCCATTCAAAGCCAGATTTTCAGGCTTTGTAAATTGCCAGCTTTACGCGGCTGACCATACAAATAATCAGCAAGCCACAATATTTCTTGCACTTCTTGTAATTTGCATCAAGTAAAACCAATATAAAAAAAATGAGGAGAACCACTCAGCAAGCTTTCACACCCAGTTCTATGGCAGCTCTAACTCTAACCCATACCTTCACGCACTCAATAAATGTTTGAAATGTTTTCTCCTCCTTATAGCAGTGTGAGCACTCCTTTTGTACAGTAGCTCAGCAGTGAGCTACAATGCAGCAGGTTTGATGCGGTAGGATGCTGCCGTTGTACCCTTGAGCAAGGTACATCCATTCATACAGCTTCAGAATGTATCCAGCTGTATAAATGGATGCAATGTAAATGCTGCGTAAAAAGTTGTGCAAGTCACTCCGGATAAGAGCGTCTGCTAAAATGCCATGTAAAAATGTAATGGATTGAACCTGGCAGCCCCACTGCCAGTTGACACAGTCCCATGTAGTGCTCTCCACTGGAGGTCACCCACACATTTGGAGAGGGAACCTTTGCAAAAACAGCTTCTAGGAGGGCAGGACATCTGCCCCAATTAGAAGCCTCTCCCTCCATCTTGTGCTGATCAGGTTATACAGCTTAGCACAGTGCACAGATTTCACACACAAGAGACCCCTTTTAAGGCAAGCCTGAGACTGGCCATACGTCTCTAATGCAGCTATGGTACAGACCCACTAGCCTCAATAGCCTGACAAATAAACCAGGGCAAAGAACCTGCTGCCTTGCCTCTCTGTCTATTCTCAAAAACAAGCCAGGTGAAAGAGTCCTTTTGGACTCTTCTAAACCAGCAGTGCAGCTACAAGACAGTGGGCACCCATTCACACCCTCTGAACAGTGCCTTAACAGACTGAGCCATGACAAGCACAAAACCGACCAATCGGCTGGTCCGAACGCAGGACTGCGCGGCGGGGCTGGCTGTGACCGGAATGCTGAATGAGCTGGCAGGCGCGCAGAGGGCGGAGCAGGAAGCCTTGGGCCCACCAGGACAGCCGGGGCACGAGCGCAGCATGACCTCAGTCCGCACCGACCTCCCTGATTAATGCCTGCTCAGAAAAAATGAGCCACAGTCGCTCCACAGGAAGTAGAGCTGGTGGAAATGAGAAAGTAGCCGTTTCGCCACTTCACTGTGAGTAAGGACACTCACACACAGCACATACTGTACAAGGGCCGCTCGGGCAAAGGAACGTGCTACGAACGATTCTACGTAACCCAAAAGAGCAGGCCCTCATATCACCCAAAACCACTGCATGCGTGTTGGCTCCGTTAAAAAGCTGGTTCCAAAGAAAAAGTGTATTAAAATGTATTTCTTGTCACATTGACAGATGCAGTTAACAATGAAAGAAGAAGTTGGGTTGTGAGAAGCGTGCTTCACCTGACTGCTGCTGACCTTTTAATGTCAGCTCACTGATGCTGTGTCATTTACTACAGGCAGGTTATTACTATGCTGCATCTCTTGGATGGTAGACATAGAAAGAAATCATATTCTTATGGCTTTTTTGATTATTAGTTATTAACTTATGAAAATATTTAAATTAAAAACGAGAGACTGATTACACAGAGTAATCCAAGTAACCATTCCCGAATCTGCCAGCTTAGTTACACTGATACGTTTTTGATATTTAATTGCTACCAAAAATAAAACAGCAGGGGTTAACGACTCTAAAGCAACTCAGTAGTCCTCTGCTGTCTACTTTCAGTTATCTATTCTATTGTTTTGAATCATCTAAATCCAGCACCAAGATAATTTGTGGGAGGGAACATTTTCTTGCTTAGCTTGCTATCCAACAGTGGCCTAGTATCTAGCAACAGACAAATATGTTTCTTTCTGTTAGCAATGTACTCAGAAGATTAAATCATTGAGGTCAGAAATTGGACAGAGCTGTCTGCTTCAACAACACCTGCTGTGCCTGATGTGAATTCTCACTAATGTTGCTCAGTCAGACTACTCTAAAATGTGGTTGAATATAATGGATAATAATTTAGAACAACAAGGTTAATGTTGTTTGTACAGCTTTGAAAAGAAATGTAATTTTATGTTGCTTTACTGTCTGATTAATGACAAAATTGTGCATTGAAGCATAACAACTGCAATGCCAATGTACATTAGACAAGAAAACTGTCATTTTTTGTTGTTATGCAATTTCCAGGTGAAGCCATACCCACTTTTGGTTTCTACCCAGATAGCGATGGAGATCATTTTGTTATTTAGACGGAGGCAGACACAGATACAGAAAATGTCCTCTTTGTACACACTGCCAACCTTTCAAAAATCCACAAAAAATAAAATGACTAAATTGTGCATTTTTCATTCCACTTTGTGGTCAAAAAGCTTTCCTATGTATAGTGGAAATTTTAGTATAAAGTGTTTATTGATAACATCAATGTAGAATTGACACTCAGTTGGGGTGTGAAAATAAGGAGCGCCTGCCCAACCGGATGGTCCTAGAGCTTCAGGTTAAAGACTGTCCCCTCACACAGTTACAGCCAGTTCTACCACACTCACTGACACTGCAACAAAAGTTCAAAAAAAGCCCATGTGAAAGAAAGTCAATTCTATAGAGGTTATTGTCTTAAATGACTAGCTGTTCTTCAGTCAAACCCTTGTCATGTCTGCTTCTAAACCACGAGGAGCCTTCCACATACAACACTTCGGCACACAAAGCCATGTTATAGTTCACCCTGGCACCAATGATCCAAAGGTTTTACAAAAAAGATGGTCCAGCCTGAAGAGCGCAGAAGAGTACTTTCTCAAGACAAAGATAATCATCCACGGCAGGAAGGTCTTGGAGTGTCAGGGATAAATCTGGTTAACCATAGTGTCCATGTTCAGGAGGTACTTACCATTCACTACCTGAACATTCAGATTTAACTAATCTGACTGGCTATGCAATCCTGCGTACTCCCAACCCACTATGATTTCCCTTCAAAAGATAATCATCAACTGTATTGAATTGGTCAGGTCTACTACAGCTGGTTGAATGCTGAGCTAAGATCTCTGCTATTAGTAAAGAGCTCCAAGGAATTGGTTATATATATATATATTCAAACCTCTGAAATACTTTAAATTATAAAGATTGCAATCACTGTCATTTAACAAGACTATGGAACGTTTCAACAACCAAACCTCAGGTAAAATATCGGTCTCAATCATTAATAAGACCACTGATGAGACTAATGAAGACAATATTGTTTAAAAAAGTTATCAAACCATCACTTTATAAACTACATCATTGAAAGGGATGCAAATTCTGTAAAAAAAAAAAAAAAAAAAAAAAAAAGCAGACCCAACAAATAAAACAAAAAACTGCCTAAAAAATGACAAAAATGACATTTTTTGCTGTATACTCCATTTTATCATCTCACACTGTGTGGATTACGCACACTCTAAATGCCCACATTAAAATGCACTGAGAGGTACCATATCCAAACCCAGGGCAATATGCGAATCTGTGGGAATCGTAATGCTTGGATAGGCACACAGGCTAATTATATCCACCCACAATGAAATAAACATGTATTTTGAAATAACCCCTTAGCATTCACTCCCAAACAGCTCTGACCGTCAAATAAACAAAAATGGCAAACAAAAGTGAAAAAAAATTTGCCACAGCTTTTGTTAAGGCTGAGCCCTGTAGGCTGCCGTAGTGGACTTTTTAAGATGGTGGAACAGCAACTCACCTCTCTGTGACTACAGAGTGTGGCTGATCTTGCGGTCGCAGACCCTGATCCAATCTGTTTGAGAGCATTCATGCTCAAATGACTAAGCTCACTGTCTGACCACAGCCAAATTACCTTGTTTGTGGAAAGGACAGATACTAACACCACCACAGAGGCAGCCTGGCAAGACTGTTAGACTGGTGGATCTGGGCACTACATACATACACAAGCAGCAAAAACAAAGCATATTTTACTGTTAAAAGAACAGCAACAGCAATAAAAGAGTGCCACAAAGGAAAATGAAGGAAAAAACAAACCAAAAACATAAAAACACTTAATTTGCCATGGTATCCTTAAATAATGTAAAGTTCCCATTCAGTAAAAAAAAAAGGATTAAAGAAAATGCTAGAAATGACAAAAGTGGACAATGTTGAAATGGACAATTAAAAACAAAGATATCGAATTCCATCAACTCAAATCAAAACTATATGAATAAACCATTAAAATGCCAAAGCAGTGCGACAGCAATCAAACTCTCTTTAGTGACTTCCGTACCTACGCTCCCATTACATTTGAGTGCAGTTGAGTGTTTTTCAACTTCAGGGCCTTTTAGCACTATGCAAAATATACACTCTTTGCAAAATACATGAACCTGCCATTTTTAGTGTGTGATAGAAAATGCTGGCTCATTAAGTGGGTCCTGGGCTAAGAAAGTCTGGGAACTCCAGGTGTATCTCTTCTTTGCTTAGACAAACAGTAGATGTCACCAAAAAGTGATATTTTTACATGGCCATTGTGAACATCATTATTATTATCCGAGGTTATAGTTAATATCTTATGTGCAAATTCATAGTGTTTCAATATTATTTTGATGGAATATTAATGTTGGGATTAAAAAAGTGGATGAATTATCTGACAGATACATGTGTATTTTCACAAAAATAAAAATAAAAATATTGTTCAAACAAATGAAACTGCTCAGTTATATCCATAATTTGAAATAATTTGAATTAATAACAAATACAGCAGCCTACTGTAGGAGGAGGGAGCTTGGACTTCAAGCTTGCTCAAAGGTAATAAAACTAACCTTCCTAACCTTATTTGGAAATCAGTAGAGTGCAACTAGTGATGATTTGGCAACGCTTAATGTAAACATGAGTGATATGATATGAATGATATAAATGCTCAGAGGGACTGCCCCTCTGTGGGCCTCAGACATATATCTTCGTTGTGTGAATTGACTTCCCTTATGTTAAAAAAAGCATATTATTTACTGATTATTTACAGTTTAGTCTCGTAACCTTATCCCACCAAATTGCAGAGTCTTACACTAAATTAAAATAATCTGTAATTGCATATTTACTGTTTGCACTTTGGGAATAGGTTAGGTCATATGTACTTATTTTATATGATGCATTACATTACAATCACTTGGTAGATGGCAAGAAACCCTTTTGAATTCAAGAGAGAGACCATTTCAGAACTATACATATACTACACAGGATGTGAAGTTAACAAAATATTAAATCTAGATGCTATGCGTTGAAGCCAAATGTAATTGTGTGTGGTCATTGCATGAACACCACATTCAAAGAACTGATTTTCATTAGTTTTAAATGATTGTATGATTGCATTGCTCAGTACTATATATAATAGTACACACTGCAGTCTGTAAGCATTTGGAATGTGACAGTTTATTTTGTTTTTGCTCTGTACTCTAGCACTTTGGATTTGAAATTAAACAATGCATGTAAGGTTAAAGTGTGGCCAGTCAGGTTTCATTTAAGTATTTATATCCATATCCAGTGATCCATGTAGGATTTATGGGCCTTTTTATGCATAGTCCCACCATTTTAGGGGACCAAAAATAATTCACATAATCTTTAATAAAGACATCATATTTAGTACTTGGTTGCAAATCATTTGTATTTAATGACTGCCTGAAGTCTGTGACCCATAGACATCACCAAATGCGAGGTATCTTCCCTGGTGATGCCCTGCCTGGTCCATACAGCAGCCATTTTCAATTCCTGTTTGTTTTGGGGGATCGTGGTCAATTGGATTTAGGTCAGATGACTGACTTGGCCACTCCACATTTTTTACACATTTTGGCCCTGAAGCCCTCCTTGGGTGTGTCAGAAGTGTGTTTGGGGTCATTATATATGCCCCTGCTGCAAAGTGAAGCGCCGTCCAATGATTTACGAGGAATTTGATTGGATCGCAGATAGGACGTTTCTGTACACTTCAGAATTCATCCGGCTGCTGCCTTAGCAGCACCATGTGACGTCACATTGTCTACAGAACTTGAGGTTTAACTGCGAAAAACCAAAATCCTACACAAAATAGGAAAATAGGACCTGGGTTGCGTTTAACATCACCAGTTTGCCAATTCTATCAATGTGGAAGTGTTTTAGGCTGGTGTTTTCCTTTAATATTTCTGCTATGTGTTCACGGCACGTACTGGAAATTTGCCTAAGCTGTTTAGCAGAAGGGATTGCCCAGGATTGATTACATACTTATTGAAAAATGCACATAATTTGGGGTTATCCAATTTTTCTTGTGGAATGCTTGCACTCAAAAATACATTGGTATTATTGTGGAGGCCATGCAACCTCTGATCTTCTCTCTTGTACCGTTAACAGATGATTTCCCCTCCATGTTTTGACCTCCATACAACAAGACTACTTCAAGTTTTGTTTATGTAAATGTTTATCTGTGGTTTTAATGTGCATAGCATGAATGAATCTGTGCTAAACATCTTGAATTTGTCTGCATGCAGCATATGAGGCTGATACTGGTTTGTATTGTTAAAATACTTTTTTTGACAATTCATGGATGTTTACTTTACTTCCTCACTGTATGCTAGAAAAACAAACTGCTTTTATGCCTGATTGGGTTATTGTGTTGAAATAGTGATTATAGGGAATTCTGATCTACTAATGTAATGAATCGTTGCTGAATGACATTAAGAAACCATATTTAAGTACCTGGATTATTTCTCTAAATTATGAAAACTGAGCAAAATATTTTGAATAAACTTTATTTGAATTATAACAACATCACAACTAGGACGGCCCTCTGCCCACTGATTAAAAGAACAAAAGACCAGAAAAAATGTTTTTTGAGGTGTCCACACTAAATAAATCAAGAATATAAACATAATTGTTTTATTTGAATTTGTGATAATTACACGCATTTCTATAGCAACCAGTATCTCAGAAAGATTTAGAGTGAGTGGAGGGGAACAGCTAGTCCACCACACTATGTGGACAAGCATGTCAGACTGCATTGCTCATCGCTCATAAATCAGACCAATTAAACCAAAGGATAATTAATCTGGCCAATCATGCAATGATTAACACTACTACTTTTCAGAGTGCTTAGGAATCCACAAGGCATGCTGAGGTATTAAAATGTTGAATCTGAAATACTGCTGAACCTCCTTCTCAGTATCCCCATCATTGGGATGCCAGTTGTAGGTTGGCCAAAGATCAGAGAGTGCCCCCTACTGGGTTAATTAAATGATCTTCTTGCCCTGGCATTTTTCCTGGGAGGTCTTCTATCCATGTATGTGCTAATTGTACAGTCCTGCTAAGCTCTGGCACTCTGGCAAGAGAATGCTACCGGGTGGTACGATGACTGGCCTTTAGCTTCGTTTTCCAGGTTACTGACATGTTTTCCCGAATATAATCTGCCCAAACTGAATATTTTCCATGTACTAAACAATACAGCCGAGGTCGCTCCCCACGCACTTACTTTGCTAACCGCTGGGTGTCGCTGTGCTCACGCCCACGAATTCAGCCCCTACGCTTCTTTCAACAAGAACTGCGAAGAGATATCTACAGTCTAACATAAAATTGCACGTGAGGAATGAAAATATGTATGTGAGGGAGTGAGAGAAAGGGAGTTTGGAAAGGGGGAACAGAAAAGACCACGAAAAACTGACAACCTGGGTTTGGCAGAACAGGAAAGTCTAGATGGGGGGAATCCGGAGGAACAACAGCCAAATCCAGTCAAGGCACCAGACATGAATTCGAGGTGGGTTGGTGACATTTGAAATAGTTTGCTTTCGTGATTGTTTCCAGTGCGAATTTTTTGCTTTGAACGGCAGCTAGTGAACAAGCGCTGAGATTTATTTATTTGTTTATTTGTGTGGGCGTCCGGGTTTGACAGCTGGCTTGTGTCTAGAGGACCCTTTAGTGTCAAGGGAACTGTTCTTCTGCCCCTTTTTGGTGCCAGAACAAAATTCTCATACATCGCGAGGACAACATCTGGGGTACTTTTCCAGTTAAATTTCCGTTTGAACCTTTAACTTTAATATTATCTTTCCTCTGGTGAATTAAAGAAAAAAATGTGAAGTCCAAAACTTTACAAGCCGAACCGCGAGTGGTGAGGGGACAGTCTTTGGTTTACATTCCAAATCAGTGTTGTTTGTCCGGGCTATTTGGATGCAAGTGATACAGTTTGTGTTCGGGTGTTTTAGTTATAAAAAGACTCATTAAGATTTAGCCTAAGAAACTAACTTGCCAAATAGTCGCTGTTTGTATGCTATACGGAAATTATTATACTCGAATGAAAGGACATATTCGGTTATCCAACTGAAAGCAAGCAGTAACAGATCACATCGTTGAGACCGTTTTTTCCGACATTATAAAGTCAGATATTTAGGCAACCAGAGATCAATAATATTATCCATTACCGAGTGCTAACGCACAGTTCACGGTTCTTCATATTCTCACATGACAGTAGCCAGGAACTGTAGCCTACACCTGCCAAATTAATACATTTAAATTCAAATGAATTAAGGTATTGTCGTTATCTGCGATCTTTGAATGTTCCTGAAATAGTCTAAATATAAGAACAAAATTAAATAATATCACTCTCAGGCGAAACAGGTGTTTCATAAGTTATTCAACATTTAAAAAAAAAAAAATTGGCTTTAAGTATCATAAAGATAATATTAAAATGGGGAGTGTAAACAAAAACAAAACAACTAGGCCTAATTACTCTCCGTGATCCAGTGACTCTAAAATTGTCAGTCAGAATATATGAATCATGCTGAGAAAATGAATATTATCATATCATGGGCCTATGTGCGCTACTGTTTCTTCTGGAGATTTTCTCAGTGCGAATTTAACATGTGTAGCATTTTCTCTCTTGAGCCGTTACGTATTGCAAAATGAATTTGCTATGATATCTCTCTCTCTCTATCTATCTATCTATCTATCTATCTATCTATCTATCTATCTATCTATCTATCTATCTATCTATCTATATCTATATGTGTGTGTGTGTGCGTGTGTATATATATATATATATATATATATATATATATATATATATATATATATATATATATATATATATATATATATATATATATATATATATATATATATGCGCGCATAATTGTGCGATTTTCTTTTTATTTAGGGAAAAAAATTAAATTACATAAACCATTTAACCCGTTTATATAATGCTGGATATTTACTGGAACTGTGCAGGTAACGCAACTTAAAGAATAGAGTGACATTGTCTCACTCCGGATTCGAACTAAAGGACACTACTAGCCTACCTCTGGAAGTGTTATTGCCTAAGCACTGCAACAGGTGTCAAATCACGCAAATCTCTCAGAGACAAGGTGAGAAAGTGCACGACCATATACATCAGACTTCAGACACATCAGCTTGTTTTCCAAACTCTGGGGCTTTCTCCGCCCATGTCTAACTCGGGACGCAGGACCTGGCTCTCTGTTATCCAACTGATGTAGATGTAGATACGGAGGAAGACTACTGCATTTTCTTTTCAAGTCTGCATTTTTAGGGTATACATTGTGAAAAAGCAACGATAAGGACTATATGCCATTGCTTCACAGACAGAAACTCATGGCGATGAAAATGAGTTTACATTAGTGAGCAACGTTTTAAACAGATCTTACATTAGACAATGAACTACACCTAGCTAGTCACTGAGAAAAGGGGCCAAAGAGGAAACCTGACAGAATAGTACAAAATTAACCACATTAACAGCAGCAGCTATATCCAAATCCTGAAAAAGGCTTGGTAATTTGGACATTTAATTTAGGGGATGACAAGGTTGAAAACACAACAGCAAACCAGCCACTTTCAAATTTCTCTGTTCTGCCGAATATTTTCTTCGTCCTCTTTGGGGTGCCTGGGATGCATTTTTTAAGCAAGTCCCCGAGTCTCTGAAATTAAATCCACTCGCACGGCGCTGGGAGGCGGCTGTGTGATATACAATAAGGGACCTGTCTCTTTAAGACCAAGCCTCGATGTGTTGCACAGTTCAAGTTGGGGTCACTCGAAGTTCCTGCCCTCGGTTTTACCTTTTAGTTTTATTATAGACTGACATCACACGGGGCGCTAAAACACTTACGGCGCATAGAAGCCCCATTATCATCTCCGCGCGTATTATTGCTTCGGTACAAAAATAGACGAGGAAATTACTAAAATACAAAATCGGAGGAAACTGATGCTGGACTAAGCACGTATTTTATAGGAGGGGGAGAGGAAGAGAGAGAGGAAGATTCAGAGAGGTGGATGCAGAGAGAGAGAGAGAGCGAGAACGAGAGAGAGAGAGAGAGAGAGAGAGAGAGAGAGAGAGAGAGAGAGAGAGATCCATAGCAATTAATAATAAAGAGTTGGCAGCGGTGCTTGGAAAACTGGCATGGTTTTTGGAGGCTGGCAGTTCAAAGTTGAGACGTCAGAAATGACTCCAATAGAGTGTTGAGATGATCATTAAGGGAGACTTAGAGCGGATGGCAGAAGAGTTCGGGCATCCAGGTAAAGTGTTAATATACATTTAAGCTTTTATTTTAATATATCGTGGTAGCGTTATGTTCAGAAGTTACGGGAGGACTTGTGTTTCAGAGCAACAGAAGAGTATGCGCAATCAGAGTTGTTTTTTTTCCAGATATTTCTTTTTACTACGGGTGTAGTTTGATTTTAATTTTTTATTTTAAACCAATTTACCATCACTACTTTTAAAAAATCGTATTATAAAGAAAAAGGCTACAAACGCGTATGTATTTAGAACATTCAGCTTTTCGACCACGTAAATTGTTTGTCGTTTTAAAGTGACAGCTGGACTAATGGCTTAAATGAGGTAAGTGGCAGGTTCCTATCCGCGTGCTCTCTTGAGAAGTGTTACAAGCTGAAACCCTGTAGCACTGTTTCGGGGTGTTTAAAATTGTGTATCTGTTAGCCTCTGGATTGATGCAATTCCGAACGCAGTAACAAAGAATGCCTTCCCCACTTTCTTCGTAGCGACAGCGGCGAGGGATGTCTTTTTAACATTTAAATATTTATGAGCGGGCTTCTCTCGACTGGTAAACACTCCAGGATTCGATTTAAACCGATGTTGTCATCTTTGCAGTTTGTAATGATTAAGTCTGGGTGGGAAAAAAACTGTCCTTACATCTTCGGAGTTGTGGTGTGGACATGGCCATATAAGTGGACACATGAGAAGGTGATGCGCTAACAAACATTTTAGTAATCTGAGCAATTCTAAATTATCGGAGGTCTTAATTTGCTCTGAAGGACAAAATGATTAAGAACATTAAGAATTAAAAACGCATCTGTAGACGCTGTAAATAACGATATACTTAATTAATTAAAGTAATATTACATATACATCTTGTTTAAAATTAAATGTATTGTCTAAATATGCAGAAAAAAATATGGAATAAAACCCCCAAATAAAACATGTTCATGAACTATCTGGAAGTCGGATAAACAGGGAGTGAAAATGAAGTCTTGTGGAATGCACGCGCGATAGCACAGACCCAGTATGCCTTTCCTAATGTTAAGAGAAAGCAGACCAGCAATCAGATTATTAGAGCCTACAGTTTAAATATCAATGTCTGTTGGTATAATGAATGAGTCGTACAGAAGAAAAGACGCGACAAGACAAATTCCTCGCACCTCTTTTGGGCCTACAGAAAAAGTGCCCGAAGACCATTTTTTTCAAAGTATAACGGATCTTTATTAAACGGCCTATGCTCTGATAGACACTTTAAACACATTAAAAAATAAAATGTGTAGCCTAAAGGTACTTCAGTCAAATAGTAGCGGATAATGTAGATTAGCGAAGCATGGCGACTCTCTTCAACATCTAAAACGTATCTATTTAATAAAAGTGACCTTTGGCCAGTTATTAATTATTATTTATAAAATATATTATTATTATTATTATTATTATTATTATTATTATTATTTATTATTATTATTATTATTATTATGTTCACATGTATTAAATAGTGGTATCCTCAGTCAAATGAACCATCTTCAGGTCATTTTGCGGGGATTTCTGTTCTGTTCTTGGCAGGAGTCATGAATGAAAATCCAAGGGTCTGCAGACACAGACGAACAGAATTACAACAGCCGAGGGGAGGTTCGCTGAGGAAGTTGTACTGTGTGCACTGTGTAGGCTATATTCATTTTTGGTGAGATAACGGGAAATGAGTGACGGTATTTGCTTCGCCTTCAATTATTGTGCGATCAAGCCGGAGGGGACGACTGCAAGATGGATAGCGCCCTCTCAGGAGTTCGTAAAGTAATGGACTGTACGGAAAAGAGACACAACAAACCAAGCAAACTAATCTTTCTTACTACATTGAATTCTGAACGAACGAGGTGCAGCTGACAGGAAGACAGGTATAATTTAAACCAATTTCTTACTACAGTGGCGATAGAAGAAAACAGTAAGAGAGAGAGAGAGAGAGAGAAAAAAAAGTTAAGAGGAGAGAGAGGGGGGCGTGCTCCCCGATTTAACTTCAGCCGCGTCTAAAACAAACACACCGGGTAGAGAAGGGCGATTGCTTGTCCCGCGCTTAATGAGAACTCTGCACGATGTATGTATGCGTATATATATATATATATATATATATATATATATATATATATATATATATATATATATATATATATATATATATATATATATATATATATATATATATATATATAGAGAGAGAGAGAGAGAGAGAGAGAGAGAGAGAATGGGAACGCAAGTAGATAAAATGTGTATTAAACAGGTTAAATGATCAACCGCTATTTTCTTTGTCCCATTCATTAAACACAACAACAAAATAAATGAATAAAATAAAACAATTAAAAATATATTGAAAATAAGAAACCTGCCGATGTACTTTAAAAGCGCTTACGCAGTGGACCTGAGAAACTGCAAACATGTTTCTCATTTCTTTCCACGGTCACTAGGCTACGCCCTTAAATGAAAAAAAAAACAAACCAAAAAAAAAAAAAAAAAAAAAAAAAAACAAAAAAAAACAAAACAAAAAACAAACAAGCTACATTTGTAAAACTATGAATCTCATTTAGATGAACTTGTGCATTTTATTTACCGAGCCTTGCTGTGACAGCATATGAAAAATATTACAGTAATATAATTTGGCAGTGATGGACAGAGCACCAGATGTTTGTTCTCAGCAGGTGTCATGGCTGGTACATGATGAATCGATTGTTATTTATCGAATGGCAATATTTTTCAAGCAAAGTATGCCGAAAACAAATATTTGTTTCAGAAAATTCCACGTGAGATTCTGGCTGTTTATAAACAGGAAATATTGTGTCCAGGCACCCATTTAGAAGGCCACTGCATTTGAATGCATAATATGGTTATATTATGCGGAAATAAATATTTTCTGCCATAGGCCTACCGTGTTGACCTATGTTGCCTTAGAACACATACAATAAATAGCAAACGCAGAGCAAAAGGTGTTGATCAATTCTTTAGCAAACACTAAGCACAGGTTATGGTGTCGTGTAGGCTAATCTCACCCAAAAACTCCCAAAAAGGAAATGATTAATATGAGAAGTTAAAGGAAGTGTGAAGGATGTATTTTATTAGTAGGTCTCCTAAGTCTAAACCCTGCCTCACCCGCAAAGGAGCAGTCTGACAGCACAGTCAAAATAGGCGGAATTATGAAAGTCAAACCGTATCAACCGTCACTATCACTCACCTATTCTCAAACGAACCACTTTCATATATCCAGCATAATCAAATGTGTTAAACACATAATATCAAACATACTGAAAAAATTAAGAGCCATAACCTCTCATTATGTCACCAAATGTAGGCTCGAGTAATTTTCTTTGCTAGGTATACACAACAGTTGTTTTCGTTCTTCAAAATAAGACAATATTCGCGACAGGCTTGTGAAAAAGTAGTCAGTCTTAAATAGTTTATTTCAAGATAAGAACGAACAGGCTTTTGCTTTATTTAATTACTCCCCTGGTGAGGCCTTGGTGCACAACCGACGGCTCAAAGAAGCCCGTTTGTTTATAGGGGTAATTTTCGGTATTTCCATTTAAACGACACTGCCTAATTATAGATGCTTTTGGCTCAATATTTTACTTAGCCTATTACTGAATAAACATATCCTATTCTTATTGTTTTCCATGTACGTGTTACGAAAAGCATTGCCCTCTATTTGCATTTTATTCTCATTCTGAAATCCCAAGCGCTTATCTGTCACGTCACTCGCACAGGCCGTCTCTTTGAAAAGCAGAGCATGAAAGGTCATTATTTTCACTGAAAATCCAGTGAAATTTTTTAGACGCCCTCGTATATCAGTAGCATAATCTAAACTGTGGTTCGTGTTCTGCGCGGAACAGTTTGCTAATCAATGACAATTAGGAATTGGTGTATACAATTCGAAAAAAACTTTGCAAGTACAGTCCTATCTAAGTAGTAAGCAACTCAGTATGCTGCGTAAACTTGTTTATTAACGTATGATACATATGTCAGAGACTAAGAGGCCTAAAATATCATAGTGCCTATCCACATGTAATAACACTAAATCAATGGAAAATCCATCCCACGAAGCCCATGCATTTTTAATTATATGTGCGATTAAGGGGAGCTCTAACTCTTTTTACATAAAATAAGGATAACATACATATATGATTATACGGCCTAATTTTAGCAGGGACACAAACAGTAACTCATTGGATAAGACAACTCCCCTAGAAAATAAAATTTAAAAACAAATTGTTTATTAAATGCAACATACCGGATTCATCCGGCCGCCTACAGTATGCGACGACGTCTGGAGAGGATATTAGTGTTTACTCATAAAATTCAAACAAAGGATTTAAGATGTGATTTACTCATGTTAACACTTCCGTCACTTTTTACGCTTGCATATACAATGAAAGCAATACATGTAGGCCTATTCGTATGTTTGTGAGTGTGTGCAACGGAGAGAGAGGGAGAGAGAGAGCGCTCCACTGTGCTGTCATTTCACAGCGAAACGTTCGCAATATTACTTGAAAATCACGATGGAAAATGACTAATTATGAAAAGGGTGAAGAGTTCACCTAAATATCACACAATGGGCTTAATGTATAACGTATATTTTTGCAGATTTCCTTTCAGTTTGATGCTCCAGGCTTTCAAAGCACCTGCCAAGGGACTTTTAACAAGACACACCCATTAAGGTTAACGATTTATAACAAAACATTTAAAGTTTATTTCTCAGTGCAACTTTAAAAGACATCGACATCATATGAGTAAAGAAATGTGGTGATCATTGTCTGAATCTAATATGTCGAAGAATTAGAAAAAGTAAATGCGTAAAAGTTACCTATAGGTGAACTATGGGAATGGCAGTCACGCGCATCCATTGTTTCAGAACCGGAATACACTGACTGTAAAGGAAAACAGATTAGCATACAGGTTGCACATTGGGGCTAGTTTTCCAGTGTTTAGGTGCGCAGGTAGTGAAAATGTGAAAAATCGGGTATTTGTCTCCGCTTTAATTTGTCAAAGTAGGGTTAATTTACTCGACATCAAACGGAGTTTGATACTTGCACGCGCAGATCCGGGTCGATCGTGCTTCCCCTCCTCGCCCGCAGAACTTTACAGGATGTAGCCTATGGTAAAGGCGGCGCACTAGAGACCGAGAGTCTGTGGAGATGGGGATGAGGAAGCGCTGTAGTCGTTTTGAAAGGCTGCGCAGCTTTCATTTCGCTCTCAGATTCCCAGCCAAGGTAAAGATACTTGTCCGCGGAATGTCGTAATTTTTCACAGTGCGAATGCATTTATGTTTATAAAACCACAAAACTGCGTGAAGAAAACATTATGAAAAATCATTTAGAGCATTACACGGTCAATTTAAAGGCATTCAACAAATTTCAGTAGCGATGTTAATGGTGGGGGGACAATATTTATTTCCTTTATTTGAGTTGAGCTTTCAATTAGCCTACCTTAACATAAACGTACTTACCGTGAAAAGATTATAAAATCCCGAATGCATACGATGCAAATAACGTCAACTATTTATATTAAAGATCTAATTCGACATAGGGATGAAAGTGGTTGGATCTACAAAGAGCACTGCGTTTGTGGGATGCAGGTATGGGCCTACTGTCAGCGCAGCAGAAGCATTGTGAGGAAAATAGTTAATAGTTCTAATAGTTCTGATTGTCCCCGAGGATGCAGTTTTCATAAACAGGGTCGTGTCATCTTTTGCTTCTGACATCTCTTCTTGTGGGGTTTACTGAGACCCCACAGCACAGAGTGACACATGTGTCCGTTAAAAAAACTGTATCCAGGTATATCACAGTGCCTAATTTTCATCCTTGTTTGGGAACAGTAGCCTATTGCTCACATGGGTTTGTGGCACAAGGAACGGATGTTCAATAACAGAGGCGGATGTTGTCCATGGTTGCAACACACTGTCTGTGTTCCGACCCCCCGGGATATTTTCTCTGTGGAGTGACGTATTGTCCTGTCATCCATGCTCGGAATGCTCCACAAAGCTTGTCGTCCTAACTTCCAATTTAGGGGGAAAATCTGCTGCAGATCTAAGTAATCACTTTAGAGCAATGGTGTCCAATCTTATTTGAAAAGGGCCGGTGTGGGTGCAGGTATTACACTACGACACCTTATTAAACTAACAAACTAATCATGGTCTTCAGTCAAGAGCTTGATAAGTGGAGTCTAGTGTCTTAGTGCCGGACTAAAACAAAATCCTGCACCCACACCGGCACTTTTCCGATAGGTTAGGACACTTCTGCTTTAGGGCATGGTTGTTAACATTATTTAGAACACATATACATGTAAAATCATCAGAGAACGTACCGACGCACACTATTGTGCGTCGCACGTGGAAACTTGCAGAAATACACCGGGCGCAGCGGCGTGTCCAGTCAGAGGTTAATACTACACGAACGGAATCGCAAGGGAATTAATACAAGTGAGATTTTTGTCAATTAAATTTGCGCACCCGCCTTTTACAGTAACCGTTTGATGTTGCGCGTTAAACGGCGTGCGAACTAAAGCAAGCCTTCCCGAGTTCATACGATGGGCAGTCGGTGTCTGGATATTTGTTTAAGTAAAAGTGTTAGATGAGTCTGAGCTCAATATAAAACAAAGGATTTTGAGTCTATTAAACAGCCAGCGCGTGAGAGCCGTTCATGATATGTATTCTCCTAAATCACAACTCAAACTTTTCATCACTGCCGAACCAGCACAGTCCAAAAAAGGCAAAGAACACCTCTGTACCCATAACGGACGATGAACACGTTTCATTTGGGGCAGGCGCCTGCTTTGTGATCTCGCAGAGTGAGACCAAGTATTGTGGGACGGTCAGCAAAAAAAAGCAAAAAAAAAAGCTGCAGCTTTCAAGAAAAAGACTTTAATGAAATCCCCCTTAAAGATGGACCAATAAAGGAAAAAACAGGACAAACTGATGTCGGGGACCAATGACAGGTTGCCTGGAATGTGCACATAATTATACGGAATAATTATTCACCTCCTTATGTACTTCCTCCCCACACCTTTACAAAAGAGGTGAATGCGGATGTGGCTTTTGGGGTGCAGAGGACCAGAGTAAGGGTAACTGTTAACTGAGCAGAAGGGAATTAATGGCTCATCGACTGACACCACTGTAGGGCTAACAGTTCCTGTTAAATCTAGTACACGAAACTGCTAACTCAAAGCACCGAAACACTAATATTGCAGACAAAAAAGTATCGGAATTGTTTTTTTTCTGATATTTTAAAAACTACTCTTTTGCATATTTACTCTCCAAGCACGCTTTACTCAGCAAGTACCTCCCCCCCCTCCACATATCATTTTTTGCTGTGATATACCGGAGGTGTTCACATTTATTCCTTTTATGTCTGAATGGAAAAAGTCACTTTTTATGAAGGCTCCCCTCCCCCCGTTACTGGTTTGTACCTGCAGGTTCTCAGACTCACAAACCTGTCGCACTTGCTTTGTTTAACACACCACACACCGCCCCAGGAATGCCAGAGCCCAGTAACATGAAAACACATTTATATTTGTGTCTTCCCGCCCCAAACCCCGTCGCCTTCTCCTTTTTTCGCTTTGTGGAACACAGTAGGAGGAAAGCAGGATGCGGAAGCTTGCTCTTTATCCCCGATGACAGAGCCCCAGCACTACTCAAATAAGGCAATGATTCGCTTTCATAGAGCAATTCTGATAAGCCCCTTCAGTGTAACTCGTAACCCCTCAGGCTGTTTACTAGCACATAGTCAGCTGTATTACTTTCAAACTTCAAACTTTGGGGCGGGGGGCATGAAACTGTATTATTGCTAAAATGTATTATTACAAAAATGTATTATTATCTGGGTTTACCCGTTATCCACGAGTGCATAAAGCCTCATGGTGCATTCACCAAGGAAATGAGCAGTGTCCATACAGCACAGATTGATTTTCTATCTCAAATACATGTTTCACTTGAATGTCTGTATTATGAACAAATGTAAAAAAATATGAATTCATTTTAAAATCTTTTAAAGTACAGCAAATAACTGAGTAGTGACACATATGTGAGTTGTAACACCTGTGACATTGCATTTACAGTTATTTACCTGTTGTAGGTGGCACTCTGAAGACAATGTTGGATGCCATGGAAGTCCCGAGTCACGCTAGGCACCTCCTCCTCCAGTTGAACTCGCAGCGCACCAAAGGCTTCCTGTGTGATGTCATCATCGTGGTGCAGAACGCCCTCTTCCGCGCTCACAAGAACATCCTGGCCGCCAGCAGCCTGTACCTGAAGTCCCTGGTGGTCCACGACAACCTCATCAACCTGGACCACGAGATGGTGAGCCCGGGCGTGTTCCGGGTCATCCTGGACTACATCTACACGGGCCGGCTCAACGAGGGCGACCAGGGCTCGGGCGCGGAGCCCAACCTGGGCGCGGTGCTGGCGGCGGCCAGCTACCTGCAGCTGCTGGACCTGGTGGCGCTGTGCAGGAAGAAGCTGAAGAGGAACGGGAAGTACCACCACCTGCGACCCATGCATGGCTTCGCGCCCTACGCCAAGATCGGGGTTGGAGGAGGGGGCCGGTACCGCGTGTCTGCCCCCGTCATCCAGTCCTGTTTCCCCGGGGGAGTCCTGAACAGACCCCCCCAGTCGGAGGAGCTGCCACCCCACCCTCTGGTCACTCACGTCGGGGAGATGTACGCGCCCCCGTCCTCTCAGGGTCCCCAAATCTACCCTGCGCCCCCGCCGGCCCTCCCCTTGCTGCCCCAGTCCAGCCTGAGGTCGAGCGCCCCGGAGAGGGACTGCTCCCCGCTCTACGGTCTCGACCTATCCAAGAAGAGCCCCGACTCCCAGTCGCAGCCGGCGCTCTCCCACCCCGCCCTGTCCCACGCGCTCCTGCACCACGACGAGGGACGCCACAGCCCCGCCCCTCCCGGAACCAACGGGGGGCCTCTGACCCAAAGCAACGACTCGGCCTTCTCCGGGGAAGCGGAGGCAGAGGAGTACAAGGGCTCCCACCCCCACCTGGCGCCCCGCCTCCCTCACCTCCACCGCTCCGACTCCCGAGGCCCGGACCCCTACCCCTGCCCGCCCAGCGCGGGCTCCGAAACTGGGGGGGAGGGGGCAGGAGAGCAGGGCAGCGAGGGGGGAAGGGTGTACCGCTGGGTCAAGCCTGAGCCCTTGCCCTATCCCCCCGAGGACGAGGAGGAGGACGACGAGGAAGAGGAGGAGGACGAGGAAGGGGCCGGAGGAGACCGGGGGAAAGAGTCCAACCACCGGCATCACAACCACCACAAAAATGGGGAGGAGCACAAGCTGGGCGGGGCCGGGCGGCCTGGAGGGTACGGGTGCGAGGGGGAGGACGAGAAGAGCGGCTCGGCCAGCGAGGAGACGGGCAGCAGTGAGGGGCGCCCCTCGCCCATCTTCCACATGCCATACGAGCCCGAGAGCTTCGGAGACAACCTGTACGTGTGCATCCCCTGCGACAAGGGCTTCCCCAGCTCCGAGCAGCTCAACGCGCACGTGGAGACCCACACCGAGGAGGAGCTCTACGGCCACCCGGCCGGCGAACTGGGCAGCAGCAACGGCCACGGCGGCGCCGGCGGCGGGAGCAACGCCACCAACGTCAACCCGCCCGCCAACAGCCTGTCGGCTCCCCTGGGCCTGGGGGCGGGGTCGGGGGCGGGCTCTGGTGAGGTCATCCGCCCGTACCGCTGCTCGTCCTGCGACAAGTCGTACAAGGACCCGGCGACCCTGCGGCAGCACGAGAAGAGCCACTGGCTGACGCGGCCATACCCCTGCAGCATCTGCGGCAAGAAGTTCACCCAGCGCGGCACCATGACCCGCCACATGCGCAGCCACCTGGGCCTCAAGCCCTTCGCCTGCGACGCCTGCGGCATGCGCTTCACCCGCCAGTACCGCCTGACCGAGCACATGCGCATCCACTCGGGCGAGAAGCCCTACGAGTGCCAGGTGTGCGGCGGCAAGTTCGCGCAGCAGCGCAACCTCATCAGCCACATGAAGATGCACAGCGGGGGCGGCGTGGCCGACGGCAAGCTCAAGATGGACTTCGCCGACAGCATCTACCCGCTGGGCAAGTACGCCGAGCACCTGGGGCTCAAGCACGAGAAGGCCTCCGCCCTCCTGGCCCAGGCCTCGCAGCACCTCCTGGCGGACGCCAAGGCCATGGAGAGCCTGTACCCGCTGTCCAAGCTGGCCGCCGAGCACCTGGGGATCATCCACGACAAGATGGATGCCCTCCGGCAGCCGCTGGGACCCCCTCCCCCCTCCCAGCAGCTCTCCTCAGAGCCCAGAGCCATCGACCGCTACTCCCCCAGCTAGAGGGGGCGAGGGACCCCTGACCGGAGCCAACGCTACCCACACCCACCCCCCGCCACCCATCCCCCTGTGACTGTGCCCTCTTGGTTGTTAAGCCATAACACACAAAGGCAGCCAAAGGCAAAGCTTTGTGTGCCTTAAAATTTCGAAGCACTTAGAAGTCTGCTTACCCCTGACCCCACGTGTGCCTGAGCCTCACAGGGAGGGGCCCAGACGCACGCTTGCTTTACTTCAGAGAAGCGGGAAAAAAACAGGCGAGCAGACATTTACGGACCTGTAAAAAGTGCCTTTTCCAATTCTGCAGTGTATGCACTTAAAAAAATAATTCTGAAATGAAAAGGACAAACTTGCGTGAAAACACAAACCAAAGCAGTATCATATTTTTTTAAAGTCTTTTCTACAAAGAACTGTTAAGCTGTCGAGCCAAAAAAGGTGAACAAGCATGTTTTCTGCCTTTTTTTTTTCCATTTTTTTAAACTTTCATATTCAAAAGCCAAAGAACACGGCGGAATAAAAACATTGTGAAACATCGTATCAGTCGTATCCTATAACTGCGTACTTAATAATTGTAAATTTAGAGCAATAAAGAAAGAGGAACCAAAAGCAAAGCACATAGAGACATGATTCAGGGCTTCTGTCCAGGCCCGAGGAGGAACTTGGACAGTAGGAAAAGCCAAACCTTTGGGAACTTACAGTGCTCAGAAGACTTTGTTTTTTTGCATTCTGTTGTTGTTCAGACTACCACACTTCCTCCTATCCCCACCCACCAGGACTGCCCCACTCTTGGGCTCTTCTGTGTATGAGCTCACTAACTGCTCTAACGCCGTCTCCCCCCAGCCCTTGTTTTCTTGAATCACGCTGAAGAATGTGTTCGGCAAGACTTTTTTCCTGAGTGACTATAAATCACAGCACAATCGCCTGGAAAACCCTTGCACCCGAAACCAAAAACCAACCGGCTTACCTGGTGTTCAGTGCTCAATCCTGTATGCAAATAGGTTCGGTCTGGGCTACACCGGGAGCAGGTGTGGCAGAGAATGGTCATGTGACCACTAGCCCAAACACGGGAGGATAAGCGCTGTCTTGCCGTCGTGGACATGCGGCGCCCTCCCCCATCCCCCCGAATTAAAAGGCTAGGTTCTGTTGTTTATGAAAATCTGCTGATGTGACGGCTCCCCGCTGGGCCTCCCCCGTCACCGTGGCCTGTAGCCGGGCGGGGCCTTCCCCGTCACCGTGGCCTGCAGCCGGGCGGGGCCTTCCCCGTCACCGTGGCCTGCAGCCGGGCGGGGCCTTCCCCGTCACCGTGGCCTGTAGCCGGGGGGGCCGCCGGACCCCTCCAACTGCTCCAGTAGTGTGAAATCTGTGAAATCCCAGATCCTCCCAGACGGGTCGCACTGCCTGTCAGGCGGCCGTCCGACCCCCCCCCCCCCAAACCGTCGACACTACTGCCGCCGTCCACACTTGCCCCCGCCGTCCCCGCCGTCCACACGCTCCCCCCCGCACTACCCCCCCTCCCCCTCCGCCCCGTCCACACGCACGCACGCACTCCCCTCATCCCCCACACGCTCCCCCCGCACTCCCCTCATCCCCACACAGCACACGCACGCCACTCCCCGCATGCCTCCCCCACACTGACGCTCCCCCCGCACTCCCCTCATCCCCCCACACGCTCCCCCCGCACTCCCCTCATCCCCCACACGCTCCCCACGCACTCCCCTCATCCCCCACACGCTCCCCCCGCCGTCCACACGCACGCACGCACTCCCCTCATCCCCCACACGCTCCCCCCTGTTCCGCTGCCATCCAGCTGCTGCCTCCCATTACCCCGCCATGCAGCTGGGGGCCTGCACAGCACACGTTCAGGCCTAAATGGCGTTGGGTAAGACACTCTTTAAATATTTACCCTTTATTCACACATAACCCCACATCCCCTAATTACAACCGCCCCCCTTCAGACAGCTTCTCCAGCGTCATTAATGAGCACAATCCATTTCGGTTTCAGTGTGCATTTAACACATTCACACCTCCTGCTAACACCGTGAACAATCCCAAAACATGCCCCATTAGCTTCCTACAGGCAGGCAGTCAGGCAATAATACATACGTGATTAACGGCTGTGCAAGGAACACAAACATTTCAAATAACAGTCGAGGGGAGGGGGGGAGGAGGAAAAAAAAAGAAGTCTCAGAAGAATGTTTTTACCCGCAACGTCTGCCGTCTCGAAAGAGACCAACTGAAACAAGCTGCTGAACACCAGCAGACAATGCCGGAGACAGATTGGAATTCTGCGGACCGCCGGGCGGCTGCGTCGCGGTCTCCCGAGCCGAGCGCGGCCAGCGCGGTCGCCGTGAGACGAGCGCATCCTCACCGCTCCCCGCGTCCCAGACCGGGACACTACACCAGGACACGCGGGCCGACCTGTGGAGGAGGTAGGGGCCGTTCCGACGCGTCTAAAGTGCCTTCCCTTTCAGAACAATGCCTTTAGGGTTAAAAGGAGCCTTCTTTCCTGTAGCATTTCAGTGCATCACGTTGGTCTCAGCACGGAAGTGACCATGCCTAATTAAAGGTCTAGGCTGACGTGTGTGTTCGGGGCACTTATTTTGCCTTTTTTTGTGGGGGGGGGTGGGGGGGGGGGCATGGGTGGGGCGGGGATATTAACAGTCATTCTGTGTACAACCTGTGGATAATTTTTTCTTGTTATTATAGTTATGATTGTGTTTAAATGATTTTTTTTTTCTTTTTCTGAAATGATGCCAATGATTTCAACGATGTGCATTTATGTTAATATGCAGTTATCACCTTACTTCCTGTGACACTTTCGTTTAAAGCCCAGAGGTCTTGCTGTTGACACAGTTCAAATTTTAATAAGGCAAAGTCAGTCTAATTTATTTCAGCGATTTCATGACGATCTCAGGAGCACGTTCAATATTTCACAGACCGCATTCAGAACAGCAGCCATAGCGCACATTTAATTTTTACGTTTTAGTTTTGCGTCGACGCCGTCGTTCAAAACGCAGATCACTCCAGTCATAACGAGCTCTGAGAAGCCAAAAGATGGGCCGCCTCAAATATGCGCCTTGAGGTGATTAAACCGGAGCCAAACCCCAGTGTGGCGCTGCGGATCTGACAGGCATTTAAATGAGACAGATGTGCGCTGTTGCGTGGGCGGGGTCGCGCTGAACTCTGGACGGTCTCCGAAGGCAGGGGCGATGCCGGGCGAGGGCAGGAGCACGCAGGCACGCAAGGCCCCGCGCCCAGCTGGCGCGTGAGGTGGCAGCAGGCGCGGCGTCCCCACGCGCTCCAAACGCACAGCTGAACAGCAAATGGAGCTGGCGAGATCAACGTGCAACAAATAAAAAAAAAAAAAAAAAAAAAAAAAATTAATGCGAGCCGAGATTAAAAAAAAAAAAAAAACCGTAAGAGCATTGCTGTGCACGGGCAACAATACCACATGTGGAAAAAAGAAAAGAAAAAAAGAAGTGAAATCGAAATTCAATCAAATTGATGCAAGAAACCTGTTACACACTGATTAACTTCAGAGTTAATCAGTGATGAGGTATTCAGTTGATCTGACAAAACAAAGCTAAATGTACTTCTGGTAAAATATTTTTCCTTGGTAAACAAGGAGGGGATAGAGAGTGAATGTTTTTAATACTGAACGTTGGTCATCAGAGAGCACATTCCCTTCCTCCCTGTCATTCGTTTGCTTGCCCTCTTTCTCCCTCAATTCACACGCATGCTCTCATTGACCATCTCTATCTCGCTCGCTCGATTCAACTGACTGTCTTTTTCTCTCCCCCTCTCTGCCATTTTCTTTCCTGTCAGACAAAACACAAGAAAAAACAAAGGGAAAATGTTTCCACCACTGCCATAAGTCCTAAGAGGAAAGACAGGGTGAGCGAGAGGGAGGGAAAGCCAGAGAGAGAGAGAGAGAGAGAGAGGGGGAGGAAAGAGAGACAGAGAGTTCTGGGGTATTCTGTGTAGGTTGTTAGGGGCTCTGAGACTGTTTGGTACAAGGCCAGAGGTCAGGGAAGTCTGCTGGTGTGTGTGTCTGTGTGCGTGTGTATATGAGCGTATATGTGTGTGTCTGTGTGCGTGTGTATACGAGCGCATGTGTGTGTGTGTGTGTGTGTGTGTGAGAGAGAGGCTGAAGGGGGGGGGGGGGGTGGGTTGGGACTTCTGGCTCAGCAGTAACCCAGGACAGGATGTGCTGTGTGTTTCTGCTCAAAGCCAGAGAAAGAGAGATATGGAGACAGGGAGGGAGGGAGGGAGGGAAGGAGAGAGGGAGATAGAGAGTGCAGGGGAAACTCGGGGCTATTGTCTGAAGGTGGAAGTGCAGTCCATCCTCTCAATGGAGAGCCAGGCTGCTGTCCATTGAGAAAAAAAAAGCTCGCCGCTGCTCATCTTTCTGCACACTTTCTTTTTTCACGTCCAGTCGGGAAAAAGCTGTCAGACCGCTTCATCTTGGCCGTTTAACCCCTGGTGTGTGTGCGCTGGCCCAGCCTAGCCTAGCCTAGCCTAGCCTAGCCTAGCCAGAACGCCACTGTCAGACCGCCAGAAACAGCCTGAGCACAAACAGACTGTGGAAGGATGAGTTTGTACAGCCAACAAGGCAGACCCATAAATTTGCACATCAACATCTGCATGAATAACCGCAGCAATAACCAAAGCAAGTGCAAAACAATCCTATGGATATGTATTACAGTCAATGACCGATGGTGTAACAGTAAAGAACTGCTCTTCAGTTCCTTCAATCTAAAAAAAAAAAAAAATAATAATATGAAACTGATTGCACGTGAGGAGTTTAAGTACAAAAACTAGTAACACATATCAGGCATGCCAAAAATGACAGGAAATTAGAACATACGTCAACTGCATTGCAGTGAAGATTTAGTGATTTGCATGGGTGATGTACCATGCTAAATAAAAAGGAGTTACTACAGAAGCTGAAGGCTGACATTGAGGACACAGCGCTGTTTGAGGGTCTATGCGAGAGAATGACCAGAAGGGAACGCGTTTACGCCCCTGTCCAAAGCCTGACCGCGTTCCAAAGTGCTGCTATACCGGTGAACAGTGTGGAACAGGAGGTACAGGGACACATGTGGATCACACTGACAAACAGAACACAACCCGTCCACTTTGCCTTATTAAAGTAGATCCTAGTGACAGGAGAGTGAGGTCTCATCAACTAGCCAATGAGTGGAGCTGCAGTGAGCTGTCAGTCATTGACCTGTCTGAACCAATCAGAAGATTTAGCGCTCCAACAGCAGAACAAACGAGAAGATTGACATCAGTGAGTCCCTGATAGTACAAAGGCGCAAACGTTTTTGGTTTTAGGAGGTCTCATTCTCCCGTTTGGATCACACTGTGTAAGGGACCATCTGAAAAGGGCTCTGAACACAAGCTCCTCTGGGACTTTGCCTTATTAAAACACCCATTCTCCCCTCCCTAAGACGTTAAAAACAGAGGAGGAACACCGATCACCAAGGCGGGATTTTAGCATGAAATGCAAACTTGCCTTGTCATTCTGAAAATACCAAAAAAAAAGGGCTTTAAGGTTTAAAAAGTGTCAATACTGCCTTTTTTGTTTTTGTTTTGTTTGCTTTTTTATTTTTCCATTTTTGCAGGGATTATTTAAAAAATAAATGAATAGCTAGATGGAAAAAGTATTTACTGAAAACTGTTTAAGGGTCAGCCTGTGTATTGGGAATTTTCAACTGTGGCACAGACCGAATCAAAAGCTGGACCCACAAATCACTCACTGCAAACAGCTCCCTGGTGCTTTCTGGCACTTGCTAATGGGAGGTGGGGGTCGTGGGGGCAGCTGTGCCTGCCCAGGGGCCCCAAGCGTGGGGGTGTGTGATGTGTGTTAGGGTCCACTCTGAGCCTGATTGCACCTGTGTGTGTTTCGAGTGTGTATGTTGCGTACGTGTGTGTGTGTGTGTGTGTGTGCGTGTGCGTGTGTGTGGGGCTGTCGTTGAGTTTCCCCAGAGTCCAGCAGTGTGAAATAGGAAGGAGAGTGGGATTTCGTACTTTATTACATCCAGCTGTTTTGGGTTTATTCATAAAAACCTGCGCACTTTTCCTGAAAGGGTTCAAACCACGACCGTGTTCCCTTCGCGACTCCCCCACCCCTCTGCGTAGACCACTCGCCCACTCTCTGCTCTCTCCGCGAGCCTCCCCACCCCCCCATTCTCCTCTCCTCTCCCCCACCCTCCCGCTCCTCCCTGCGAAGCAGGCACTTCCAGCTGGTCTTCACGCTGAAGAAGACAGTTGTCCAAATGTTTATGCCAGCAACTGCTTTCTTTTTCTTAACGCCCCAATCAAACGCGTCAAAATACTTCCATGTTGAGATGGGTCAAGTAAATAGAAAAGGGGGGAAAAAAAGGGTCGTTTTGTTGTTGTACTTTGCAGAAGACATGAGAAAGAGGATCGAAAACAAGAGCAAAAAAAAAACGCAACGAAAGGCAAACCCCTGAGAACCAGGAAGTGAGTGATAATGTCAGGAGATTATGGACAAAGGAAAATACACAGAGAATCAGGCCAGTAAAATAAATACATGTATGCAGAAATTGCACAACTCGGCCCCATCCGCAGCGTACCAGCCAGCACACATGGCGAGGGAGACCCGTGCCAGAAGCTCTCTGCCAGACTAAATTGCCTTTTTTCAAAAAAAAAAAAAAAAAAAGTGCAATTACCCTTTCTCTCGTTCTGACATTTCGAGAGAGAGACGTGTCTGCGTTGGGCCAAGCTTTGGTGTGCCGACAATGGCAGCGACCTAGCGGCCTGTTCTGGATCCGTCGCCCTCGGCGATGGGTACCAGAATGCACTGCTCTGCGGCGCGCGGCGCTGGTTCCAGACCATCCGGCCCAAATTATCCCCCCTCCGCGCCTGCGCGAGGTCCAGGAGCGCAGCCGCTCCTCTGCCTGAACCTCGCTCGCTGCAGAAATGAGATCCTGCTGCACGTCAGCGCGCTCCTCAGAGCTGCAGCACTTCAGACAGACAGGACTCAGAGTCCCCCCCCCGCAGACAGCACTACGCAGACAAACTGAGGCATTGTGGAGCGGGGCTTAGTGTTTGTGTCTGACAAGTCTCGTAACACAGACACACACAGACAGACACACACACATCCTGTTTACTCGGATGACACTTGCATTACAGTACTACTCCTTACTTACATGTAATTCAATTCTGTTGCAGGATTAAGAAAACACTTAAAAAAACAAACAAAAAAAAAACACACACACACACACACACACACACAAAGGGTTTTTCAAAGCTGCATGGAGCCTCACGGCCCTTTGCCTGCAATTACGTTCTGGCATCGCTAGCGATGCAGGATGCATTCCATACACACAAACACACACACACCCACGCACACGTACACACACAGACACACTCGCGCGCGCACGCACACATCTGGGCGGCTGACAGCCTGTCACAGCTCCTCGCTGCAGATTAGGTCAGATTTAATCAGGCTGAGCCCGCCGCCTTTCGTGTGTCAGCTCCCATTAAGAAAGCCATTAGTACAGCGGGCGCGGGGTTAGCCGGGCCTAGCGCCGAGCCGCCAGCTAGCGCGCTACGCACCTCTCGCGCGGACACGCGGCGGGCGAGGGGGCCGGGAGGGCCGGGCCGGTTAACAGGCAGGTAGAGGAGCTCTTTAAGGCAGATACAGTCAGTAGAGACAGAAGCAGCCAGAGATCGACATCGACGGGTACAGAGACGGGCTAGGCCTGAAGGGCATCCATCGGTCGTTGCTGCAGAGGGGAGTGTGGAGTGGGAGGAGGATCACTTTTTTTGTTGTTGTTTTTTTTTTTTTTGGGTGGTGGGGGCTGGGGGAGAAGGGAAAACAGTTCATTTTTAAAGCACCTTGGAACAACTGGGAAGAGTGCCACTTTCGCACTGCCGAGGATAATGGGAAAACTCAGCAGACACAAACGCCGTGATAGTATTACTATTTTGTGTATCATTATTAATATTTCAGTTGTTATTGATTGAGCTGGTTTTTTAAATATTAAATACAAGATCACCTCCATAAAGTGTTTTTCAATAAGTTTTGTTTTACATTGCAATACACAAAAAACCAAGCAGTATTTTTCTACAGTTTAAAAAAAAACATTTTGCTTTAAGAAAATGAATGTATTTATTGCATGTCAAATTGTTTTATAATTCAATTTTTACATAAATTTCAATTGTGGGTTATTAATATTATTTTTCCTTTTAATTCTTTGTTTTAACAATATGAAATAATGTTAATAGGTTTTTGTTAAGTTTAAACAGGCAAATTTTTTGCCTTTTTGTTTGTGTATTCAAATTCAATTTGGAAATAAAAATAATTGCACAAAGACCAGGCAGAATGATTTTTTTTTAATGCATTCTTTAAAAGATGGCTGTGCCCACACTGGTAAGAAAAAGCCCATTTGCAGAAGAAACAGGTCACAGAGCAGAAGCTCTGCTTCTAGTGACATCAAAATGATTATAAAAAATAAACAGAAACAACAGGAGCAATCAAACTTGCAGTTTTCACGACCTATGGCTACAGTACCTACCCAAATCTGAGCTTTTCAGGTACTGTCATGCCAGTCTCCTATCGACAATGTTTTGAAGCCGTAGTCGACTTTCTGGATTTTTGATATTATTTCATTTTTATTTCATTCATTGTAGTTTTTTGATTGGCCCAGACAGTTCACTGAAGGATATTTCAGAGATGTGCTGAAGTTTCTGGCTCAGGGGTTTGTGCTTCAAAGCAAGAAAATACACTTACAGTAACAACTGAGCTGCTTTTACAGTTACACTATGTGAGCAGAATATGTACACACAAATCACATTTTATAGTGTTTATTCAAAATTATAAACATAAAGTCAGTTTTTGCATGTACTTCATTCCCTGAAAATGGAGGTCTGGCATTTGCCTTAGGAAATAGTCCCAAGCGAAAAAAATATCATAACGTAATTTTCTGAAGAATTATTGGGTAATATTTGTATGCACAACCTCTGGAGGCATAGCATTGCTGTACAAGCTGCTTTGGAGTTAAACTGAAGTGTATTTTCTTTCTTTCAATTATAAACAACCAGAATGACCCACACCTGCTTCTGTGAAGCCAGGGAGGTCTTCAGTAACTTTATATTTGTAAATGACCCTTCACAGCAGATAAGAACTGCCCAGGCCAGTCAAAAACACACACTAAAACTGAAACAATATTTTAAAAAGCCTCAAAACATGAACTATCCTTTTAAAGCCGTTTTGGAAGAACCTGCCCCACTATCCCATCGTCCTCCACTGTATTGTTGCGCCTCTCCAAGGTTCCAATGGACCAATGTTTTTAATTTACAGCACACATGAAGCACCGCAACAGTGATCCTCTATGGTACACACACAACCACGTAACGATCAATACAAATCACTTCACATGCTTTCACAACAATAACTAGTACCTACATTTAACTGAACAATGCAACTTATCAGGTTCAGTAGGATGTACACACCCACGTGTAATTACTTAGAAACGATGCAGTGCTTAAACTCACATTACACAAGACGCAAACAGAAGGGCCTTGATAACGAGGAGACACTACTGCCCCCCCCCCCCTCGTACATTTTGCCCTTTATCGTCGGCCGGCTGGCTGGCTGTGAGGGAAATCACCGCTGAATTGCCAGAGCTGGCACACCCATGAGTCAGCGGGGCCAGCAGCTCGCCGCGATGCACGGAAGCGAAAGCAGAATGCGCCAGGGCCGCGGCGGAAGGGCTGCGATGGGCAGGAATTCACACGGCGTGCAACCGCCAAGTGCGCCAAAAAAGCGCGAGGCGCCCCGAGCTCTTATCGGGGAAATCAAGCGCAGCCAGCCGCACCCAGCGAGCTCAACCCAGCCTGCGCCAGGACCAGGTGTGTGTGGCTCTCTCTGCCCCCGGCTTGCTATTTTCAAACAGCTCTGGCATGGGGTAGGGGGATGGGGGGGGACCCGGTCTCTGGAGGAGGGGGTGGGGGGGGACCCAGTCTCTGGAGGAGGATGGGCTTCTGAATTTCACACCCTGCTCTTAATGATGTCATTACACGCCAGTGCCAACTCGCTCGCTTTTAATTAACGCCATTTCATCCTGCAGATTAAACTGTCATTCGGCAATTAATCCATAAATGTAGCAAAAAATGTCAGACTCTGTAATTGATTTAGCCGGCAAAACGATTAGCAGCTAAAGTCTGCGTGTAACCCAGAAACGTCCACCATAGCTAATGTGTGGAGGGGGTTCTGGTGCAAAATGGCCGACTCGCATCAGTGGGTGCTACACATTGGTGGTGATTTGAGGTAAGTTACCCCCCTCCCTCCCTTCACCGTAAAAAGCTTTGAAATCAAGAAAAGTCCTGAAAGTGAATGGATGTTAATATTACAGAACTTCTGACCAATCTATTAATCCAGGGTTTAGTGAGTGAAATGTACAGGAGTGAATAAGACAGATAGAAAAAACAGTGAAAGCAATTTATGATGGCTTATGCTTATGACACACACGCAACGCACGCACGAACACAGTATTCATTGGCAGCCTTTAAAACACACTCTTGTTCAGATAATTTAACAGCCGTCCCGGGAAAAAGACAATAATCACACGATAACCAAATGAGTTCTTGAAAGAAAACGTTTATTGAGAAAAGCATAAAGAACATTTAAAAGTACTGCAAAGCAAGCGGAGTCTGGAACACGCTGATGGGTGTTGGGTAATGGAGTCCGGCAGAGGGACAGATCGAGCGATGGGACAGGGTTGGGGTATGGAAAGGTAACGGGGCTGACGGCCAATCACACGCAGGTACAGGGGCGCATCACGCCCCGACACACGCGTGTGCGCACAACCGCATGGATACACCCACTGACAACTGAACAATCTCCTGGTGATGTCCCAAACTGTGCGACACAATGCCCTTGCTGAAGTGTATTCTGACGCATGTGCAGTCACAGACAGTGATGCACACTGTGTTAATGACAAACACCAAAGGAGTCTACATGCAAGCAACTCAATCCGCCATCAATCATACGTAGTAAACCTGAATCCGGCCTATCCACAGCAGAGGCACACACGCGAGCATACACACACACACACACACACACACACACACACACACAAGCGCACACACACAAGCGCACACACACACACACACACACACACACACACACACACACAAGCGCACACACACAAGCGCACACACACACACACACACAAGCGCACACACGCGAGCATACACACACACACACACACACACAAGCGCACACACACACAAGCGCACACACACACACACACACACACACACACACACACACACAAGCGCACACACACAGACACACACAGACACACACACACACACACACACGCACACACACACACACACACACACAAGCGCACACACACACACACACACACACAAGCGCACACACACACACACACACACAAGCGCACACACAGCACCGCGTGAGAGTGAAAAACGGAAAATGAAATGAGTTCCTACACGACGGCGGGTCAGCGGTAATGCTAATAATAATAATATCAAAACCGATGAGCGATTTCAAGCACAAAGCGAACGCTGCTAAAACAGAAACGAGTAGCGGCGGCAGGGGCCTCTAAAAAAGTGCCAATAAAACAAAATAAAAGGAGGTCCATAAATACATAAAAGCGGACGCTGGGGGGCGCGTGAAGAGCGTGAGGGATCCCCCCCCCCCCACAACAACGGTGGCAGTGTGAGGCGGCGGCCTGAACGCCGGGCTCCCGGTCCGAGCTCCGCTGTTTCAGACGCTTAACGCTAACTCCGCCCTCCGTCTCTCCAAATAACAAAAGAAAGACAAAAGCGCAGAATGTACAGGGCTGACGGTGCAGTCGCTGCTGGATGAAGTGGGTGAATAATGCTGAAGACTGGCCTCGGGCAGCGGAGCTGAGGCTAGCGGCGGGCTCCGCGCTTCTCAAAGAGGCGCAGGTGTCAGTGAGGCTGATGCCCGCGCTACGCTCTCTGGAGAAAGACCTGTGGCAGTGATGTAATGGGCTGCCTGCAGGAGCGAGGCTGCGTGGTCCATTAGCTGTGCAGGGATGCAGGGGCTCAGGCCTTCATGCTGGTGCTGTGCGCACGCCTTTACAAGGTCTAGGTGCTCACGCAGCGCTAGCGCTAAGAGGGACTGGTTTAGGAGAGGTGGGGGCTCTCAGGCTGTGCCCCACCCACGTTAGCTGTCTGGGGCGGGGTTGGGGCGGGGCCTGGGAGAGGACAGTGAACCCCGGGGGGAGAGGGCGGGGTTAAGAAGGACCGGGGTGGTCTGGGAGAGGGCGGGGTTAAGAGGGACCGGGGCAGTCTGGGAGAGGGCGGGGTTAAGAGGGACCGGGGCAGTCTGGCCTGCGCGGCTGACCGTGCGGTCATTGTCACAGTAAGAAACAGCGGGTCGCACCAGGGTCAAGGGAAATGAATGGCAATGAGAACTGCTCAGTGTGTACACACAGACAACACATACGCACACACACACACACACACACACACACAGACAACACATACGCACACACACACACACACCACAGACAACACATACACACACACACACACACAGACAACACATACGCACACACACACACACACAGACAACAACACATACGCACACACACACACACACACACACACACAGACAACACATACGCACACACACACACACACACAGACAACACATACACACACACACACACACAGACAACACATACGCACACACACACACACACACACACACACACACACACAGACAACACATACGCACACACACACACACACACACACACACACACACAAAGACAACACATACGCACACACACACACACACACACACACACACACACACACACACACACACACACACAGACAACACATACGCACACACACACACACACACACACACACACACACACACACACACAGACAACACATACGCACACACACACAGACAACACATACACACACACACACACACACACACACACACACACACACACACAGACAACACATACGCACACACACACACATACGCGCACACACACACATACGCGCAACACACACACACACACACACACACACACACACACACAGACAACACACATACGCACACACACACACACACGCGCACACACACACATACACACGCGCACACACACACACACACACACACACACACACACACACACACACACAGACAACACATACGCACACACACACACACACACACACACACACAGACATACATACACAACACATACACACAAGCATTCACACACACAACCACAAACATGCACACGCATAATCACAAACAAGCGCGCGCACATACACATACACAAACACACACATTTAAACTAGAGTGACCAATACATGTGCTCTGTGTTCTCCTACTCTTTAGAAGATTTTGCATGCAGACATAAACACCAGAGGTTGGAAAAAAATCCATCGTCCACATAAACCTGCTTTTAGCAAATCCACTGTGTCATGACACCCTCGGTTCACAATATGGCGCAGTCCTCACACTGCAGTGCATTCTCTTATAGACCAACCCCTTATGCAGCAGCAGGCCACTCAGACAAGACGTCACAGTTTAAAGAAGCGCATTATGACATCACAATTTAAATGAGCACATAACATCACAAATTAAGCAAGCTCATTATGACATCGAAATTTCAATGAGCACATGACATCACAGATTAAACAAGCTCATTATGACATCGAAATTTAAATGAGCACATGACACCACAGATTAAACAAGCTCACTATGACATCACAATTTAAGCAAGCTCATTATGCCTTCACTGTTGAAGCGAATGAAACGCTGAGCCTTCTGCATTCTGACTGGAAAAGCCCCTGCACTGCGAAGCCGCTGCAAGTCAAGCTGCATGCATTTATCCAGCCAAACACCCAGCACGCTGTGGTGTGATTTATATCATCAAAAGAAAGGCCATAAGGGGGATATATCTTTCCATATTCACACCACCTTTTTTTGTTTTTACTGCCGCGGCCTACATTAAAACATGCCCCCCCCCCCCCCCCCGTCTGCCCAGTGTGGGCGGAGCCTGCCCGGGCGAGACGAGCGGTTCAGACATGCAGAGAGGCGGCGACGGAAGGCGGGAAAGCGCTGCGCGGCGCGGCCCGCTGGAGAAGGGCTGCTGGACCGCACCGCCGCGCTCCCGCGTCCCCGGCGGACAGGAAGCCAGCTGGCAGGATGCGGGGGCGGGACGTATTTACAAGCTCCCGGCCCCTTCAGCCCCTCCCGAAATGTGAGTCCGGCGCTCCCTCCGGTCCGGCTCTCGGGTCTCCAGCGGGGAAGCGGAGCGGTCCGTGTTTCCTTGGCCGGGCTCAGACAGCTGATATGTTCTTTAGCCTGGAGGCAGTTTTCTCCTGCCTCTAATTTAGTCTCTATGCGAGTCTCTCGCCGCGGTGCTGCTCGCGCTGGCCCGCGCCTCTTCTGGAGAAAGCGATCTGAAGCTACTCGGGGAAAAGCAGCAGGGCCCTCCGATCGGCGGCGGCGAGCGGCGAAGCGCCACCTCGTTAACATTCGAGAACCAGCCGCGGCCGCAAACTGAAAGCCTCTGGGGCCAGAAGCCGGGAGAGCGAAGCGGCGGAAACTCTGCCCGAGGTCACCGTTCCCGCTCCGACGTTTCCAAACAATCGGTGCTGATTGGCTCGAGAGACACAGACTGGCCCGCCCCCAAAACTAACATCCAGACCAGTGTCCGTTGGAGGCCAGTGTCCCTGACACTCACCCACAGCAAAACAAAAAAAAACCCCTGCAACTCTAAAAGAGAAGGTGGTAAACAGGGGTCTATGAACTTGTCTAGATGGGCCCTGGAAATGACATTTGGTCAGTGCGACTTCACTCTGGCTTCGAAAATAAAAACGGAAAAGAAAGCGAATGAAAAGAGCCCTGCCCCTGACCAAAAAAAGCAAGAACAAAAAATAAAACGAAAAAAAAGCACAAAAATAGCAAATAAAATCCCGATAGTACATGCGCACTGTGGCGCAGCCTGCCACAGCCGATAAGAGACAGACAGACAGGCAGACAGATGGACAGACAGACAGGCAGCCTGTAGTTAACACAGCTGCCCTCAAACCTCTGCCCCTGTCCTCTTCTCTTCCCTGCTTCCCAATCTTTCTTTTTTGGTCACCGCAGCGACCGACACTGGGCGTTAATCTTCCTCAGACTTGGACCCTTGCCCTCCTCTTCCTCACTCAATTCATTTGCTTGCTCCCTCTCCCTCCCTCCCTTCCTCTCTCTCTCGTTCTCTCTCCGCCGTTCCTTCAGGTCATTTATAGCTTGCAGCCACACACTGCGCATACAACAGCGAGATCTGAGACTCTCAAAATCACACGTTCCCTTTCTTGCATCTGTTCCGTGAGAGTCCCTCTAGTCTGACTCCTCTCATTTTAAACCCAATCTATCTATCTTCCTCAAGTGAGGTGCTTTTATTTTTTGCTCTCGGCCTAGAGGAAAAAAAAAGCTTTTTTTTCTTCACATTCCAAAAAATGTCATTCTTCCCCGATTGCCCCCATTCTGCGTGTGTTTTTTTATTTTTAAAAAAAGCTTGCGTTTCTTCCTCTCTCTCAGTCTTCGCCTGGAGTTGATCTTCCTCCGCGCGTTACGTGGCCGCTGTCGTTGCTGTAGTACTTGTGGCTGACCCGTGCCGGTTCTGGTTCAGCCCACTTTGGCCCAGCTGAGGAAGGCGGGGATGTCGCGCACCGGGACGTTCCGGGTCAGGGCCTTGACCCGCAGGTTGCGGTCGTCGGTCAGCAGGACCACCTCTCTGTGCAGACGCACCGGCTCATCTGCAGACGGACAGGAAGGCCCTCGTTACACTATCGCTCACACCACCGCTGCTACTGGTTTACACTGTATGCACATACATATGCTTCTGTGGAACGTGCGTATGAGAGAGAGAGAGAGCGACAGAGAGAGAGAGAGAGACAGAAAGACAGAGAGAGAGAGAGAGAGGGAGAGAGAGAGAGAGAGCGACAGAGAGAGAGAGGGAGAGGGAGAGAGAGAGAGAGGGAGAGAGAGAGAGAGCGACAGAGAGAGAGAGAGGGACAGAAAGACAGAGAGAGAGAGAGAGAGAGAGAGCGACAGAGAGAGAGAGGGACAGAAAGACAGAGAGAGAGAGAGAGAGAGAGAGAGAGCGACAGAGAGAGAGAGGGACAGAAAGACAGAGAGGGAGGGGGGAGAGCGAGAGAGAGAGCGAGAGAGAGCTCCTATATTAAAACGTCATAGTCAATTTATTACACTAGAATAAAAAAAACTAACAAAAAAATCCATCAATACACACACTATCAAAACAAAAAACAGAGATAATTAAGATTTTTTATTCTACTCCATTAATTATATGCCCAATATGTCATTGTTAATGGTTTCACTGCCAACTGCTTTGGCACTATTGTTAACAGTCATGCCAATAAAGCATTATTGAATTGAATTGAAAGAGAGAGGAATGTGATGGCAGGATTACGGTGGTGTGCCTAGCAGAGGGAGAGACAGCGGTAGTTGTACTGTAGATAAAGAGAGCAGCAGAGAGGAAGGAGGCAGAGGTGATGCTCAGTTCAAAGCACCACAAGCAGAACAACAATAGCGTGTGGATCATGTGGCAGGGCTGGCGGGCGAGCGAGCAGGCGATAGAGAGAGCGATGCCACTTCCTGCCACACAACACACTCTGTGGGTGCCTGCCTTTCAGAAAGCCTCCCATCCTGCACGTGTCACATGCTCACAGAAGCACACACAAAAACGCTGACACGTACACACAGACAAATAAACACGCTCACACAGACACGCTCACACGTACACACAGACAAATAAACACACTCACACAGACACGCTCACACGTACACACAGACAAATAAACACGCTCACACAGACACGCTCACACGTACACACAGACAAATAAACACGCTCACACAGACACGCTCACACGTACACACAGACAAACAAACACACTCACACAGACACGCTCACACGTACACACAGACAAACAAACACACTCACACAGACACGCTCACACGTACACACAGACAAACAAACACACTCACACAGACATGCTCACACGTACACACAGACAAACAAACACACTCACACAGACACGCTCACACGTACACACAGCCAAACAAACACACTCACACAGACACGCTCACACGTACACACAGACAAATAAACACGCTCACACAGACACGCTCACACGTACACACAGACAAACAAACACACTCACACGTACACACAGACAAACAAACACACTCACACAGACACGCTCACACGTACACACAGACAAACAAACACACTCACACAGACACGCTCACACGTACACACAGACAAACAAACACGCTCACACAGACATGCTCACACGTACACACAGACAAACAAACACACTCACACAGACACGCTCACACGTACACACAGCCAAACAAACACGCTCACACAGACACGCTCACACGTACACACAGACAAATAAACACGCTCACACAGACACGCTCACACGTACACACAGACAAACAAACACACTCACACAGACACGCTCACACGTACACACAGACAAACAAACACTCACACAGACACGCTCACACGTACACACAGACAAACAAACACGCTCACACAGACATGCTCACACGTACACACAGACAAACAAACACACTCACACAGACACGCTCACACGTACACACAGACAAACAAACACACTCACACAGACACGCTCACATGTACACACAGACAAACAAACACACTCACACAGACACGCTCACATGTACACACAGACAAACAAACACACTCACACAGACACGCTCACACGTACACACAGACAAACAAACACACTCACACAGACACGCTCACACGTACACACAGCCAAACAAACACACTCACACAGACACGCTCACACGTACACACAGACAAACAAACACGCTCACACAGACACGCTCACACGTACACACAGACAAACAAACACATGCACCCACGTGCACAGACAGACAAAGGCATACACATTCACACAGACACATGAACACATACGCATGCTCACACATAGACACACAGACACACAAACACACTCACAAGTACACACAAACACGCTCACATGTATACACAGACACATAAACACACAGGCACGTTCGCACACACAGACACACACACACACACACACACACACACACACACACACACACATGTAAACACGCACCCCATAAGCACACACATGCGCGCATGCACACACACACACACACACTGCATAAAAATACACAGTCACATGTGCATACTCATGCTCTCACAAACACACACACGCATGCACACACAATCCTACACACACATAATCACATGTGCACACAGAAACATTTCCAGAAGTATGTGGACACCTGAACATCACACCCACATGTAATAATTGAACATCTCATTCCAAAACCCATGGGCATTAGTATGGAGCTGGTCCCCCTTTGCTGCTGTAACAGCCTCCATTCCTCTGGGAAGGCTTTCCACCAGATTTTGGAACATGGCTGCAGGGATTCACTTCCATTCAACCACAAGAGCATTAGTGAGAACCAAAGGTGCTTGATGGGGTTGAGGTCAGGGCTCTGTGTAGGCCAGTCAAATTCTTCCCCACCAAACTCAGCAAACCATCTCTTTATGGACCTTGCTTTGTGCACAGGGGCACTGTTATGCTGAAACAGGGAAGGGCCTTCCCCAAACCACAATGTTGGAAGCACACAATTCTCTAGAATGTCATTGTATGCTGTAGAATTAAGATTTCCCTTCACTGGAACTAAGGGGCCTTGCCCAAATCACGAAAAACCGCCCCAGACCAGTATTCCTCCTCCACCAAACTTTACAGTTGGCCCTACTCAGGCCAGTACAGTTGGCACTATGCATTCTGCCAAACGCAGATTCATCTGTTAGTCTGCCAGATAGCGAAGCGTGATTCATCACTCCAGAGAACGCGTTTCCACTGCTCCACTGAGTCCAATGATGGTGTGCTTTACACCAGTCCAGCCAACGCTTGGCATTGCGCACGGTGATCTTAGGCTTGCGTGAGGCACCTCGGACATAGAAACCCATTTCTTGACAAACAGTTCTTGTGCCGATGATGTTTCCAGAGGTAGTTTGGAACTCTGTAGTGAGAGTTCACAATAACAGCGCTTACAGTTGACCGGGGCAGCTCTAGCAGGGCAGATATTTGACAAACTGACTTGCTGGAGAGGTGGCATCCTATGACAGCGCCACACTGAAAGTCACTGAGCTCTTCAGTACGACCCAGTCTGCTGCCAATGCTTGTCAGTGGAGATTGCATGGCTGTAAGCTTGATTTTTTTTAACGTACCTGTTATTAATGGGTGAGGTTGAAATAGTCAAACCGCTAATTGGATTGGGTGTCCACATACTTTTGGAAACGCAGTGTACATACAGGCTCACACGTACACACAGACAAACAAGCACACACAGGCGCTCAAGCTCACAAGCAGACAGGAGAAAGGGCTGTGTGACACCGTCTCTGGGGGGGGGGCAGTGCCTGCGCACACTGAAATCACCGCTGCTCAGCGCTGTCCCAGGGGTCCAGAACACCAGCGCGTGTTACGCACAGATCTCCCCCAGCCTGGGACCTGTGTTAGGGGCACAGGCCCTGCTCAGGTACCATCTCAAAAAAGGCAGAACTGCAGAGGTGTGGGCTGAGCGGACCGCAGATATTCTTCACGTCTTCAGGAATAATCGCCTCAAAAAATCAGGCAAGAATTTGGAGCCCAGTCACATAAATAAAATCAACCTGAAATAGTTTAGAAAATAGACAATGCTAAGCAACACGACGTGGGGAAAGTCAACGGAGTTTCAGAGAAAGACGGGAAAACTGATCACCTAGGAGGCCAATGATAGCTGTCCATAAAAAACAGAAGGGGCATCCTGCTGGGAGCTGGAATGACAACGACCGACGAAACCCTGATTCCAGCTGGTTTGATTATGGTTGTTGACGTAAACCAAGGTTTACAGCTACAGATCTACTGTAGCCTATTGAAAAATAAGGGTTCCATAATGTGAGTGCACCATTCCTGTAACTAAAGGAATCAAATTCTCAAAATTGGTGTATTCTCACATTATTTCCAAAGTTAATAACATTCACCTCCATTCCAGTTTGTGTTAGAAAACCACAAACAGAGGCAAGAACGTTCCTCCAGAGCGGTTAGCCTTCTCGGGAGGTGGAGAGAGACGCGAGTATGAGGGCGTACCGAGTCGCCAAGCGATGCTCTGAGCAGCCCTACGCCACGCCAGCGCGCAGGCAGCGGCGCAGGGGTAGAAATGCGCCCCTGCATGCCAGGGCGGTGCACGGGAGTCTCTGGCTGCAGAGCTGGAAGCGCAGCTGGCTGCAGAGCTGGAAGCGCAGCTGGCTGGGGCTGGGGCTGGGGCTGGGGCTGGGGCTGGGGCTGGGGCTGGGGCTGGGGCTGGGGCTGGGGCTGCAGCTGCTCCGTCAGCCTCCACGAAGAGAGAACCCTGCTCCTGAATGCCTAATGAGCATCACTCAGGAACGGGCACCTCTCCCTGCACACACCCACACACCCTACGGCCAAGAGGCAAGGGCAGAGTGTGTGTGTGTGTGTGTGTGTGTGAGCGAGCGTGTGTATGTGTGTATATGTGTGTGTGTGTGTGTGTGTGTGTGTGTGTGTGTGTGTGTATGTGTGTATATGTGTATGTGTGTGTGTGTGTGTGTGTGTGTATGTGTGAGCGAGCATGTGTGTGTGTGTGTGAGCGAGCGTGTGAGCGTGTGTGTGTGTGTGTATGTGTGTATATGTGTATGTGTGAGCGTGTGTGTGTGTGTATGTATGTGTGAGCGAGCGTGTGAGCGTGTGTGTGTGTGTATGTGTGTATATGTGTATGTGTGAGCGTGTGTGTGTGTGTGTGTGTGTGTGAGAGAGTGTGTGTGTGTGTATGTGTGTGTGTATATGTGTGTGTGTGTGTGTGTGTATGTGTGAGCGTGCGTGTGTGTGTGTATGTGCGCGCCTGTGCAGACTCTGTTTGATGTAGTGAGAGTATCTGATGCTGGCTGCAGGGCGCTGCTCAGTGTGGGTCAGGTCTGGGCAGGCTCCTCTCCAGGGCCTGGCGCGGTTTGGGACGGGCGCGGGGCTCACTGCACAAACCCAATGAGGCAGAGAAGGAGCCGTGACGGGCCAGAGAACAGGCCGAGGGGAGACATGTTACACCTCCGTCTGAGGCCGCAGTTTCCATCCCTCTATCTGATTCGTCAGCGGGCCAGGAAAGCCAGCGAAACGCAGCCCAGGGAACAGAGCGCTCAGTCTTTCCATAGCTTTTATACTCCAGTGTAACAATGAGCCCTGCATGTTTACCATTTCAAAGATTTTCCCTGCTGTTCTCCTAATTCAGGAGGAACACACACCAGCACCCAGTTAGACAGCAGAACAGACTGCGCAGCTGAAGCAGTTAGAGCTGAAGCACTGCGCAGCTGAAGCAGCTAGAGCTGAAGCACTGCGCAGCTGAAGCAGTCACAGAGCGGAACGGGCTGCACACGCTCACTCACCTCTCTGCGTGGGCATGAAGTCCTTGGCCTTGTCTTTGCAGTAGTTCAGGCAGCAGGACAGGATGAGGTCATCGTTGTTCCCCTGCGGAGAGACGGAAATGGACCCCAACCCTGATAGTAACCGTAACCCATACAGAAAAGCTGCTTTCCAAAACATGCACTTCAGCTAAAGTAGAGCGATAATTATAATGCAATTGGCAATAATAGCAGCAATGATGTGGAAACGCTTTCCATTGAAAATAAAATCCAGACGAATCTCTGGAGATGGATAGCAATACTAATACTATTGCTAATAATAATAATAATAATAATAATAATAATAACGACAACGATAAAAATGATAATAATAATAACGATGACGAAAACGATAATGATAATACTAATGATGATGTGGAAGAGCAGTGTACAGAAGAACACTGTGTGCTACAGAGGCAGCGTGTGCTACAGTGTGACTGTGACTGTGACGCAGCGCCTGCAGCGCTACCTGCTGGCCGGAGGTGTCCTCGCTGCGGAAGGCGATGGACTCCAGCTGGTTCCCCCGGCTGGTCAGGGCCCTCAGACAGGGCTCCCGCGCCTCGAAGGCCTGCTCCAGGAAGCCGACCGCCGCCTTGGCCCGCTCCTGCACCCCCCGCGCGTGGGCCCCGCTGGAGCCGCCGGCCCCGCCCGCGCCCCCGCGGTTGTCCTGCCCCTTGGCCAGCCCGTCCAGCTCTGTAATCACTGAGAGAGGTGGGGGGAGAGAGAGAGAGAGGTAAAGAGATGATGTGCTGACGCTATACACCAAAACCCACTTGTGTTCTGAAAACTTTTGGCCATAATATGTCAACAAAAATAATGACACAATAAATTTATGTCATTCCGATATTTTATTACGACACTTGTAACGAAAGTGCGATGAAATAGCGGGATTAGTGGAAAGAAATAAGATACAATAATGTTTTGGTATTCCGATCAAAACAAACAGAGACTAATAATATTTTAAAACCCCAGGAGGGATTTTTCCTTTAATATACTCATGTTGAGCAAGCTAGCTAGAATGTGACATCTAATTTTAGATCTTACATTCAAATTAAGCGCTTTCTCTTTGAATCATACAATGCTAACGAAAGAAACAGGAGTCATTTTGCTGTGGTGCAAGTCTGGGTCATCGGCTGTTGTAATCTTAAAAAAAAAAAAAAAACCTCAGAATATCTGCGTTCACAGAGCCCAGTGTATTTTTCCCTGCGTTCTGGGTTCTTTTCTGTGTAAAAAACGCAGAGTCCTGTCTCAACACAACCACGGCCTTCAAGCGGCAGCCATTAGACCCAATCACGGCAAAGCGCTTCCTAAACAAATCCACGTCCAGGGCTAAAACAACCCATTTTATGAAACGAAATACTCAATAAAATCAAATGACCGTGTTTCCACCACTGTACGGATCACACCGTTACACAGTCTACAAATTGCGTCTTTCGGGCCACAACCATTTTTCCGCCCTCATTATTGACAGAGAAGGCGAAATATTTCCACACTTCAGACTCGCGTGTAAGTGGCGGGTTTCCTGTTTCAATGGGCCTGTTTGCACTGGCTTTGACTCCTGCAGGAAAATGGCGTCTTGTTGAATGAATGAGTGAGCGCTCGTGAGTATGCTCGTCACAGGGCACTTAAGAGCTTCCTCCTGTCAGAGCCAGGTTTGTGGGCTTCTGAAGGTCTTTTTAATATTCTGTAGGGAAATTGCGTGTCGATACTTTTTAAACTAAATTAAAATAAAATAAAGTGCTAATATATTTGCGATTTTCCCGTTCTGATTTTTGGTATGACCCGTCAGCTGTTCTCGGTACGATTTTTCACTGCATGGTTTTTTTGCACCCCTAGTTTGTGTGTGTGTGCGTGTACAGGTTGTGTGTGTGTGTGTGTGTGTGTGTGTGTGTATACTGTATGTGTGTGTCTCAGAGAGCCAGCATGCACTGTAAGAAAGGCAGGCTCTCTCACCGATGAGGGGCACCACCAGGATGTAGAGCCCGCAGGTCATGAGCTTCCTCAGGCCGGCCAGGTGGTCGATGAAGCCGTTGGTGTCGGGCACCAGGAAGAGTGGCCGGATCTCCAGCTCCAGCTGCCGGCAGGTCTGCAGCACGGCCTGGAAAACAGCATTACGCACCTGTTACACCCTGTTACACCCTGTTACGCCCTGTTACACCCTGTTACGCCCTGTTACGCCCTGTTACACCCTGTTACGCACCTGTTACACCCTGTTACGCCCTGTTACGCACCTGTTACGCACCTGTTACGCCCTGTTACGCACCTGTTACACCGTTACACCCTGTTACGCCCGGTTACACCCTGTTACACCGTTACACCGTTACGCCCGGTTACGCCCTGTTACGCCCTGTTACACTGTTACACCCTGTTACACCCTGTTACGCACCTGTTACACCGTTACACCCTGTTACACCCGGTTACGCCCTGTTACGCCCGGCTACAGTTACAATCAACGACAACATGTACTGCCATTAAAGCTGGGAAAGGATGACTCTCCTGTGGGCGTCTCCAGCGACCACAGGGGCTCTTTCACACTGAATTACTGCTACTTAGTTAAATAGTTACTCATTGTCTGTACAGATTCAATTCCAAAATCTAATGCTTAATCTAAAGTGAATCTTCATCCCATGATTTCTAACATTCTTTCACATAAGTCGAACGTTATTACTGGGGCTTTGACGGAGTTTGCACACCTGCACACATGGATTTTCTACAGCAACATTTCCATGGTAATCAAGAGGTAATCCAAAGTTTCCCATCTGTGTGTGTAGGTGTGGGGGGGGGCTGACAAATCACTTGGAACGTAAACAGCTCCAGTTCCTCCACTGAAGCTATATATCCTTACCATGCTTGAGGATCATGGATAAGTTCTAAGAAACTCTAAACCAAATCCCTTTCTCACGATTGAGTTACTCTCCACGGTTATATGTTTTCGTTGTTTTATTTGAAGAAATCCCGATGTGACATTTCTCCCTCAGTCTCTAGTGCGGACATGTTCCTGTCTTGGCTCTCTCGAACCTGGCCTCTGAGCTTCAGTGCCAGCCTTGGCTTGTTGGGGGTAAGATGAGTTCCACCTTCACCCCTCTGGGCACTGGCAGACCTGCCCCATCCCAGTCTTCACGTGTCTAACCGTTTTCACAAAACACCCACGGTCCACTACCACTTAGTGGAGATACTCTTAGCAACATATTATTTTGCCGATTTATTGGCTATATTATTTGCAAGACATTATTTTGCCTAATAACTGACTGTAACTTTTTATGATTGCATGATTTAAACAAAATAATTTTCCAGCCGTTCGGAGATATTGTATAACTTGCAATTCTACCCATAGTTATATGTCCAAGCAATAAATATATTGGAAAAATCTGGAAAACTAGGTCGATGCATAAGTGAGCAAAAAAGAAGAGAGAATGAAAGTTTTTAAAAAGTTTTAAATGCATTTGGCCTTCAGTGTTCCTGTATGAGTGGGCCTTTAATGTTATATTGTGGTGATGCCACTGCAGCAGTGGTTTTAAAAGCTTTTTTGAATACCCTTTATTTTGCCTATTTCTCGGCTATGCCCTTAGGAAGACATTATTGTATTTATTGGCTATACCATTGGCGATGCATTCTTATGCCTGTTTATTTTTGGAAAAGCATTTCAACTGTCTTTCTAGGCTAGTAAATCTTGCTGCCGGGGTGGGGGACACACAACGCTCAAGCTAACCTTCTGGCTCAAACAGGAGGAGTGTAAGGCAAATCGGCATTAAAGGACTTAGAGACTGCTTGAATCAAACATGCAATTGTTAAAACTGCAGATAATCCCCCCAACTTTATTACACTTTATTTATCACTGCCCCCTTATGGGAAACCGCATTCCAAAGCTATAATTATATAAAGCGCATTCGAAATCAGTCGAAAAATTCAACAATGGCTTGGGCGGAGAATCCTTATCAAAATATATAACTGCAGTTGGAAGTCTGGGAAGATTTGAAAGATGACCTTAGGGTACAGATGGAAGTTAATTGGGTCTGAAAAAACCATTCTTACAGATTCTCAAAGATGAGAACATGAGGTTTGCACAGCCTGAAAACACCTGCTTTACTAGGGATTCTGCACAACACAGGGTCACACATTACCTGTCTGATACTTTGCGTGTTTTCATTCAGAAGCGCTAAAGCTAATGAAAGTCCTATTGGTGGGTGTGTGTGGGTACTGTATACTACTGACAACTGTGTTGTAATAAAAAGACAGGTAAAGAAGAGTGCACAGAGTTTGCACTGAGAAAGAGCGTGGTTTGAGTAAAAGAACCTGTCCTGCCACCCACACAGAAATACCTGATGGCGGCGAGGGGACTAAATTCCACAACCTGGCGGTTATTAGGCACTTTCCCTGCAGCTGCTGTGGAGTGCAGCAGTTGACTGGCCACTGCCTTCTCTTTGAATTTGCAAATGGGCCTTCTATTAATCTGACTAAATCGCAGACCGAGAACAGCAGTGGACTCTGGACAACCCCTTTCCCTGAATCCTGGTGAAGGACACGCGGCCCTGTCCGTGGAGAGTGACGCCAGATTCGCCCAACCGCTACAAGCGCTCCAGCCAAGGCAGCCAATCCCAGCGCTGCTGACCTCCTCTGATAGAACCGTACCCGATGAGCAGAAGCCTGCGAAGGAGGCCGAACGGAAACGCGCCGTCCGGCGCTAGCAGCGTTAGCGATTTACACCTGCCTGACTTCACACAGGATTAACCACAGCAGGGAGCGCTGCAGTTTCACTGCGTCAGGCCTGTGACGACACACACGCACGCACGCACACACACACACACACACACACACACGCACACGCACACACACACACACACACACACACACACGCGCACACACGCACGCACACACACGCACACACACACACGCACGCACACGCACGCGCTGCGCGTGATTTTAACTAACTTCACCGGGAGCTTTCGCTTCAAACAGCGAGAAAGACGATGCGCGGATCAAAGTGTCTGGGAAAATATGGAGCGTGTGTGGCTGAGGGGCGTGGGTCTTTGTGCGGCTGCCCAACCTTGCTGGCAGCAGCTGGACTGTCTGTGCAGAGAGTCACGTCGCAGAGAGAGCGAGAGAGTGAGGGGGGGAGAGAGAGAGAGAGAGAGGGGGGAAGAGAGAGGGGGGGGGAGTGAGGAGGAGGAGGAGAGCAGAGTTCAAGTGTGTGGGAGGTGGGGTGGTGGCACAGGAAGTGCAGAAAGATGAAGAGGGGCCTGGGAGAAAGACAATGGGGAGACAACGAGAAGCAGCCTGCGGCCGACAGGGACGACGATGAAGAGGAGAGGAAGAAGAGGGAGTCTGGGGGAGAGAGGGTGTGTGTGTGTGTGTATGTGTGTGTGTGTGTGTGTGTGTGTGTGTGTGTGCACGCTGAGGGATGCAGGGGGGGGCAGACGCTGTGGGTCAGGCCGGCCGGACGTGTGTGTTTGTGTTTGAGTGAAGAGGGACGTGAGACACAGAGACCCCTCACTGGCACGATCCAAGAGCTGGCACACTGCCACGCACCCACACAGACTCTGACTCTAACACACACACACACACACACACACACACAGACTCTGACTCTAACACACACACACACACACACACACACACACACAGACTCTGACTCTAACACACACACACACACACACACACACACACACACACAGACTCTGACTCTAACACACACACACACACACACACACAGACTCTGACTCTAACACACACACACACACACACACACACAGACTCTAACACACACACACACCCACACACACACATACTCTGACTCTAACACACACACACACACAGACTCTGACACTAACACACACACACACACCCACACACAAACTCTGACTCTAACACACACACACACACACACACACAGACTCTGACTCTAACACACACACACACACAGACTCTGACTCTAACACACACACACACACACACAGACTCAGACTCTAACACACACACACCCACACACAAACTCTGACTCTAACACACACACACACACACACACACACACACAGACTCTGACTCTAACACACACACACACACAGACACACACACACACACAGACTCTGACTCTAACACACACACACACACACACAGACTCAGACTCTAACACACACACACACACACACACACAGACTCAGACTCTAACACACACACACCCACACACAGACTCAAACTCTAACACACACACCCACACGCACACAAAGACTCAGACTCACACAGACTCACACACACACACACTCACTTATTCACTCTTGCGCAAGCACACACACCGACACCGAAAAGGTTTCAATACTGTACACACACTAAAATCGCTCGTGCATTCGATTCGCCAACAGCTGGGCCTAATTACCCACAGCTAAATATACAGAAATATTCTATGTAATGTAGGCCATGATTTAAGGGTAGAATAGACTACGGGAAGGAAAGAAGAGAAACGGTAATTGGAAACATCTACGGCTGCTCAATGGGCTTCAGTGAGAGACGTCCGTTTCCCCGAACCTGTCAGTGCCCGAGCGGGCCAGCCTCACGGCGACGGCCTGGACCAGTTCAGATAAGGACGCCAGCTTCTCATCATTTCACTCGAGTCCTGCTTCTGAGGCGCTGGCAAGGACCTGAGCGAGCGAGGGAGGGAGGGAGGGAGGGAGCGAGCCTCGGCTGTCCCGGACCCAGCTGTGTTTAAGGTGTGACAGAGCGGGCGCGAGAGAGAGAGAGAGAGAGAGGGGGAACGGGAGAAGAAGGGTGGAGGAAGAGAGGAAGAGACGGACGAGCAGCAGACAGGCCCCGGGGGGTTGGGGGGGTGGAGCAGCGGCCTGGGGCAGCTACACAGAACGGGACCAGAGTCCAGGGTCCAGAAAGGGAGGGAGGGAGGGAGAGAGGGAGGAGAGGGAGAGGGGGGAGAGAGAGAGGCGAACAGGGGGAGAGAGGAGAGGAGGGAGAGGACAGTGGCTAGTAAAATGGGGAGAGACACTAAGAGAAGGGAAATAAGAGCAATTAAAAGCGCAGCTAATATGAAGCCCCTCGCACTGACTTCAGAGAAACGGCTCGCGCCCAGGGATGAGCTGGCTGTGCTTAAAGAGCCCGACTGCGTCCAGACCCCCCCTCCCCCCCCGCTGACCCCGTCAGAGCGCCGGACCCACGTACGGCCCCGCGCCCACGCCCGCGCCGCGCAGTCCGCCGTCCTGGCTGGAGGGGAGGGTGGGGGGGGGGGGGGGGGGGGGCTCGTTACAGAGCAGGTTGCCAAGGCGATGGCGTAAAGCTGTTAGAAATCAAAAACCCACAGGAAGGAAAAAATAAAGGTGTGCGAGCGAGCCGAAAAAAAGGGCGGGAGGCGGGCCCGGCGGGGGGAAAGAGCGCGGGCGCGAGCGCGGTTTCCGCGTCGCGGTCGGCGCTCGGCGGCCGTGACGGGTCCTGAGGCGCTTCCTGTTCCTGCCGCTCAGAGCGGCGCGGCCCCGCGCCCCTCGCTCATTTCCTTTCCGTGAGAGGAAACATTTCGGGGCTCGGGACTTCACCTCTGCCCCACAGGGAGGGATGGCACGTCCCAAAATGGCACAGGCGCTGTTTCCAGGGCGGCCGCGCCGGGACGGGGGGGGGGGCGGGGGGGGGGGGGGGGGGTGGGGTCAGCGGGGTGAGGTGTCCCATTGTCCGCAGTCTGGGAGGCAAGGCTTTAATGGGGGAGGCGAGGGGAGCCAAGTCCAAAAAGCGGCTAAATTTAGATCCCTTCTGTCAGGTTCATAAACATACATTCATGTATAGCCCTGTGAGCCTGTTCAGCGAGTGTGGAATACATCACACAGAAACAGCATTATTAATGCAGAGTAAATAAAGAACAAGTCCATACACTATGCCATAAACATGTACTGGACACGATCCTGCGAGACTCCATTCAGAATAATGTACACAGTAAAGGGCGCAGTCGCAGGGCGAGCTGCGCAGTCGCAGGGCAAGCTGCGCAGTCGCAGGGCAAGCTGCGCAGTCGCAGGGCAAGCTGCACAGTCGCAGGGCAAGCTGCGCGCTCGTTAGCGTTTGTTTTGGTGGCGTGTTTGCCGCACGGGTGCGGGCCCGGCAGCGGCGCTGGGGTTAAGTCCGCCCACGCAGAGCCGGAATGTCTTGGCCGTTTCCTGCGGGCTGCCCAGCCCTGACCCGCTGGGCTCGGCCCGGCCGCACACACACGTAGCCAGCTGACCTGCGCTTCCTGCCAGACAGCGACACCCCGCCGAGCGGGAGCGGGGGAAGAGCGCCGTCTTCGCACAATGTCCCCAGAAGCGCCGCGGCTGTGAGGACGGGCCCCGCGGCCCCGACCGGCCCCGGCCCGCGCACAGAGGAAAGGGCCCCCGCTCCCAACACTGCTCCAGCCACAAACACAGCTGCTGCGCACAGGAATGCAGGCACAGCAGTGCACACTCACACACACTACAAACACACATGCAAAGATACACACACACACACACACACACACACACACTCACACACACACTCTCACACACACACACACACACACATACATACATACATATAAACACACACACACACAGAAACACACACTCACACACATACACACACACACATACAAACATACATGCAAAGATACACACACTCACACACCCACACACCCATCCACGCATATAAACACAAACAAACACACACACACACACATACATACATATAAACACACACACATACACACATACACACTCACACACCCATCCACCCACCCACACATACAAACACAAACAAACACACACACACACACATACATACATACATATAAACACACACGCACACACACATACAAACATACATGCAAAGATGCACACACACACACACACACACACACACCCATCCACCCACCCACGCATACACACACACACACACACACACACATACAAACATGCACATGCACACACACACACACACTCACACACTCACACACCCATCCACCCACCCACGCATACAAACACAAACAAACACACACACACACACACACGTTTTACACATCATGAGGGCGAGTGTGATGTCAGTGAGCGTCTGGTGTCTGCAGAAGAGCTTTGGCGGAAGGTGTCAGGAAGTGGAACAATAAAGGTGAGCCGCCCCATTATCATGGCGCTCTGTATTTTTAACTCTTCGCTCAGCGTACGCCGGGCCCGATCGGGGGCCGCTTGGCAGCGCGCTCGCGTGGGGGGGGCCATCTGCTCTCCCCATCAGCGCGCGGCCCCCCGGCGGCCGCGTTTCCTTGGCGTCACGGAACGCCGCGTGTCACGTGCCCCGCTTCGCGTGCGCCCGGGCCCGGAGCTCCACGTCCCCTCATTCTCCTGCGCTGACATCAGCCCCTGACTGCGCCCGGGACGGAGGGGGACGGGACAGGACGGGCCGGGCCGGGTCGACACGGGATGGGACGGGGGGACGGAATTCAGCGCCGCTCAAACAAGTGGGGTCAGGACCTATCTGTCGGTGTAACATGCATTCCAAGTGGGACAAAAACAGTGGACCAGAAACAAAAGCCTATTAACTCTTTGAAGAGCAGGTTTCTCTAGAATGCTTTTCTCTAAATTCTAATTCAGCGTTCTAGAACTCCACCACTTTCATTTACCAGTAGTGATTGTTACATCAGCATTAGAATGTTCTTAACTGAACATTCTAATGCTGATGTAACAATCACTACTTCTTAACTGAACATTCTAATGCTGATGTAACAATCACTACTTCTTAACTGAACATTCTAATGCTGATGTAACAATCACTACTTCTTAACTGAACATTCTAATGCTGATGTAACAATCACTACTTCTTAACTGAACATTCTAATGCTGATGTAACAATCACTACTTCTTAACTGAACATTCTAATGCTGATGTAACAATCACTACTTCTTAACTGAACATTCTAATCACGTACTTTTGATCTTACACCTGAACAGGTTAAAGCCAAGAACACTTCAGCTTCATTGTGCGTCTAAAATTACTTCAATGACTTGCTTGCACTTGTTTTCTTACTAGTGTGTGTTTCTATGAGTTCATAATTCCCTAGATAAAACAGTAGATATATATAATTGAACACTGTGCTTGAATTTGCTTTAAAAAATAAATAAATAAATATATAAAAAGATCAATTTCGGATCAGTTTTTTCTTTTTGAGGAACAATATTAAGTCATGTGATGATGTCATCTTAGAGCTCACAGCTGTGACACATCCCGACACCTATTGCCTTCACAAAATCATACGCAGGCACGCATTCACACACACACACACACACACACACACACAGGATGAAATTAGCAGATTAATGCAGTGAATCTCTGGACTGAAAGTCTTTTGGATAGTTTTGGATATTTGCGCCAACATTAAAAAACACACTAAATGTACAATGACTGCTTAAAAGAATTACGCGGCAATCTAGCACAACATCACTCATATTGAAACCCCCTGATCGACACATTTCTCCCGCAAATTTAATGTTTACGGTAAGAGAATCCAAGAGAAACTTAAGTACAGTTCTTCAAGAAACAGATAAACAAATGTCAGGTATTCCAGTGTGTGAGCAGGGCTGCATGTTAACAATAAGGAAAGGTCCTGGACTGCCGAGGTGTGTAATCAGAAACAAATGCCCCGAGTTTGCACGTGTGTGTGTGTGTGTGTGTGTGTGCAAGTGCGTGTGTGTGTTCTCCCTCATCTCTAATCAGCTCTTCCCTGGAATATAGTGTATAATTGGGCTCAATTCACAGAGCTCAGAGCCCAATAATAAATCATTCAGTGACTGACCCAGGAAAGACATGTGGGGAAAACACACACACACATGCAGAGACATGTGCATGCACACACACACACACACACACACGCACGCACGCACACACGTACACACAAATACACATTCTCATACACAATCTCTAACACCCCTCCCATGCATTCACAAACACACACGCATGTGCACACATACATCACACACACTGACACAGACAGCCTCTCGCCCGCTGAGCTCACCATACACACACCCATACACACTCACACGCACACACACATACACACTCACACGCACACACACATACACACTCACATGCACACACACACACACACACACACACACACACACACACACACACACACACCCATACATAGACATGCGCATGCACACACACACATACACACACACACACAAACACACATACATAGACATGCGCATGCACACACACACACACACACATACACACACACACACACACACACACACACACCCATACATAGACATACGCATACACACACACACACACAATGCACACAGACACCATTCACACACACACACACACACACACAATGCACACAGACACCATTCCACACACACACACACACACACACACACAGCAGCAGCAGTGGGACCGGGCCCGAGGCAGGTTCACAGAGGCTGTGTGAGGAGTGGTCTGGCAGAGGCCCACACCGGCGCATTGCGTGACCTGAGCTTCAGCTCACAGCAGCAGCCCCGCTCCAGGCCCCAGGAGGGCCCTGCTGGCTGAACCTGGGGAAGGCTGGGGGAAGCTGGTTGAAGCTGGGGAAGGCTGGGGGAAACTGGGGAGAAGCTGGGGGAGCTGGTTGAAGCTGGGGAAGGCTGGGGGAAACTGGGGGAAGCTGGGGAAGGCTGGGGAAGCAGGTTGAAGCTGGGGGGAGCTGGCTGAACCTGGGAAGGCTGGGGGAAGCTGATTGAAGCTGACTGAAGCTGGGGGGAGCTGGGGGAAGCTGGCTGAAACTGGGGAAGGCTGGGGAAGGCTGGGGGAAGCTGATTGAAGTTGGTTGAAGCTGGGGGAAGCAGGGGAAGCTGATTGAAGCTGGTTGAAGCTGGGGGAAGCAGGGGAAGCTGATTGAAGCTGGTTGAAGCTGATTGAAGCAGGGGGAAGCGGCGAAGCAGGTTAATCTCAGCCCAGGTGACTCGGCTCAGGTGCACACGTTCCGTGCGGATGCGCTCTGACGACCCTTGACCCCGCCTTGACCTTTGGCTGTGCCCTCTATAAACCGCCTGCCCCCCCCCCCCCCCCCGTCTCTCCCTCTCCATCTCTCTCCAGACCCCATCTCCATTTCAAGCTCTCAGTCCCCACCGGATTCACACATCTGGTCAGACAGCTGTGGCTGGCCAGGTTTCAAGGCTGGGGGGTGGGGGTGGGGGGGGTTATCCGGTACAGAGCCCAGGGCACAGTTAAAACAGGGGGCGAACTTCGGGGGAAAAAAAGAGGTTTTTTTTTTTCATAAATAAAAAAAAATTAAACAAAATCTCCCCAGTCTCTCTCAGTCTATCTATCAAAGTGTCCCCCTGTACACTATTAAACTCTATTAAACAGAATAGCAGGGAGGGGCTGGGGATTTCAGGGAAACGCACAGGAGGGGAGGAGAGGCTGGTGGAAACAGAAAAAAAAAAGAGAAGAATTTCCAATATCCAATTTCCAGATCTCAAACGCATTAATCAATCTATCTAACCCCAGGGCAAGTTTAAAAAACTTGGACAGAAAGAAAGGGAGAGAGGGAAAGAAAGAATGAAAGAAAGAAAGAAAGAAAGAATGGGAGGAGGAGGCGGAGGGGGGGGGAGTGGGGTGGAGCACATCATTGTTTGGGTCTGCAGATGCTGGGCTGGCGGGGGCCGTGCGCGTCCGGAGGCCCGCGTGCTGCAGCGCGCACTTCCAGAGCGGGCGCGAGCGTTGCCGTAGCGCCCGCGCGGCGGGCGTACCTGGATCTTGTCGCGGCGTCTCTGCTGCTGCGCCAGCTCGTGTGCCAGGGCGTGGCGCCGCGCCCGCAGCTCCCGGATGTCGTCCTCGCTGCCGCTGGCCCCGCCCTCCGGCTCGGCGTCGCACTCCGACTGCGACGACTCCGCCTCCACGATGACATCATCGTCCTGTCAGGAAAGCGGGGAAGGGGGGGACGGAAATTCAGCACATGCCGTTCCACTGCACACCTTGTGCTACACACTTTGACATGCGCAAGTGCTCACACACACACACACACATGGACAGACAGACACACACACACACACACACACACACACACACAGACACACACACACAGACAGACAGACAGACTGACAGACACACAGACACAGACACACACACACACAGACACACAGACACAGACAGACACACACACACACACACACACACACACACACAGACACACAGACACCCACACACACACACACAGACACACAGACACCCACACACACAGACAGACTGACAGACACACACAGACAGACACACACACACACACACACACACACACACACACACACACACAACGCAAGCAGTGGGCCGCTATGTACTAGCTCATATTAATGGCACTAGCGAGTGCTGTTAATAAGAAATACCGGTAGCCTTTTTTTTTTCTGTTTCCAGGTCATAACTACAGGTCCTTTGTCTTATCTGGTCTGACAGCAGAAATCTCCTGGTGACCGGTGACCTCCCTCTCTCCTCCCCTCTCAGGCTCACACCCTGGCTGCAGTTCGTGACCTTCTGGGGTTCAGGCGGGGACAGGGAAAGAGGGAGAGCCTGTTCTTTCCAGGGAAAAAGGCCCTTTCAGAGGAAGGCTGACGATGCGCTGTGAACTAGAATACCAGAGAACCTCTGTGCCAGGGACAAGACGTCTGCTTTCAGGCGCTGATTGCCCCGATTCCCCCGGGACCGGTCCCTCGTTAGCTAGCCCGCCTGCCGTTCGCGCGGCTCCACAATCGCAATCTTACGAGGCAGAGTTAAAAAGGGAATCGTGGGGTTCGGCAGTACACTGCCCACACTGCACAGGACACCGGAGAGGAAAGGAGAGAGTGCGAAGGTGGTGAGGAAGAGAGGGGAGGCCAGGAAAGGGACGGGGAGGGAGGGAGGGAGTAGGGTGCGTGTGTGTGTGTGTGTGTGTGTGTGTGTGTGTGTGTGCGTGGGGGGGTGAGGCCAGGCTCTTGGTACAGGAAGCCCTTGATTAGCGCTAACGAGAAGTGCAGGCCGTATTAATGCAGCCACACACCTCTCCCTCCCCCGCCATCTGCAGCCTGCACTCTCTGTGCCAGACATCATAAACCCACCGTGAGCAGGGAGACTCACACCAGAGACTGCTGCAGCGGATGGGGAGGGGGAGTGGGTCTGCCACACACACACACTCTCTCGCTCACACATACATACTCACACACACACACACACACACACTCTCACTCACACATACATACTCACACACACACACTCTCTCGCTCACACATACATACTCACACACACATGCCCACATACTCATGCACATA
>CM045891.1:27166471-27211471 GCA_025169545.1 Anguilla japonica | reverse complement strand
GGGGAAAACGGGCAAAACAAAAAAAAAAAGCTCACCCTCGCTCTTCACCTCCGTTTTTCCATCTTCCCATTCTCCCCCCTGATCTATAACAGACTTAAATCCGAATGCAAATACAATATGGGCTTTTTCCTGGCTCAGTGTAGGAATGTGCTGCTGAAGCTCTCAACACACATCGCCGTGAATCACAATGTCAATACAGCATCCATACACACATCTCCACATTCTCTCTCTCTGGGCTCCACTGGGAACCACATCTGCATGGTCCTACTGCTCACAAACAGCAACGAATAAAAGTAATGCTCAGTCATTTTAAATGCACTTCCTTCTGTCATGTGATGATACCGACTGCCTGGTGACATAGATCTAAAAAATAAAAAACAAATAAACGATGTCAATTGATAGGTTTTAAAATGTGCTCTGCATCAAGTTCTGTGTGCGTTTCAACAATAAATATCATTAAAACGGCACAACTGTTGTGTTTTTAGTCCATCACACAACGCATTTATGAAATTCATTAATAAAATAAATTGAAAAGAACATATTCGATGCCATACTCTAGTCGGCCTTCCGCTGGAAATGCTAACGGTCGCACAAGGTTATCTGATTGTCTGGTCTGCCGATTTCATCGCAGACATTACCCATGATGCAAAGCTAGAGATAATGTGCCAAAGATGCTAGCACATCCTCTCATTAGCGCTTACCACACCTCAGCTGCTCCACTCGAGCAGATTTGCGCCTGGTGACCCAAACGTTCTCGGCCTGGACACAGGAGGTGAGGAGACGAGGGTGGGAGAGGTCAACTCCAAAAAGGAGACGTTTCAGAAGCTTATGAAGCCACAAAGCCTCATCGTACTCCGCTTAAGGCTAAATATTGAATAGGCTGCACATCCACTGTTTGAAAATGGCTCTAAGTCCAACGAATGAATCGGGCCAATGCGTAAACTTTTCGCCTTTACTATACTAGCGCAATAGCGATAACATATACATTTATCCTAGCGCGTACTTTGGAGGAGTCGCAGTATCTGTGACATTAGACTGCAATGCTGAGTTGCAGATTTTATTTTTCTCTCCAGGGATAACAGTATTTATCAACTGCTACTGAACGGGCCTATGGGACTAGCCAACAAGGCATTGTATCAAAGAATGGAATTAATGGCGGTTTATGACAAAACTAGCTACACCCTCTCCATATAGAACTTCTAAACAAACACAGCCAAACCATAAGCAAGGCACAAGCAAGGGGGCATGTTGTGCAGGAAAGGTACCTACGCAAACATCGCAGATTGCATGCAAGGATTCATGGCCTTGCACCATTTGAAAAAAAAAATGACACATGCCCATTGGCTGAGAACTCAGCGGGACCGTTCTGCATCTGTGACGCAAGCGCAGCTGCTAATCCAATGAGCTGCGAGACAGCCGGCGGAGCGCGCACGCAGACCCACACGCGTCTGACGGAGGACTTCCAGGCGATTTACATCCAAATAAACCATAACTGACAAATATACCAACTTCAATTAAAATGAGCAAAAGCACACAATCACGTAGCACTTCTTAGTCACAAGTGGTGACCTTAATTCTGGACTGTTAAATACCTACAGTACAATTCAGAAGAATTATTAATCTAAACAACTATCTCTTTAAAGACATTTTTCAGATTTTGTTAATGTGAAAAAAAAAAACTGCCAACAGTTCAAAACTGTGATCCAGGAAACGAATCCAGCAGCACCAAATAAAAATAGGCACACATTTAACAAACCGTACTCATTTTTACCCCCTTCCAAGAGCTTCAAAGGGCTGTGTGACAGCAGCGCTGGGGGGTTTCCTACCTCAAACCCCACTTTGGCACCGCGGCGAATTCCGCGGCAGAGCGCTCAGGAGAGCCGCTCTGAGGATTCCCACTGGCAGCTAAGCGGCGGGATAATCAGATGATTAAGCTCAGGAGCGCGGCCAGGGCGCTGAGGAAGAGCCCGCTCTTCTCGGTGCTCACTGCTTCCTCAGCGGCGGGGCGCGGGGCCGCGGGGCCGGGGGCCGTGGTTCAGGGCCTCGTCCGAGGGGCCGCTTCACACACACACACACACACACGCAGCGCTGTCGTCGTCGCTGTTCCTGCGCTCCCGCTAAACCCGGCGCTGGCGGCGGCCTGGCTTGCGCGCGCGGGCTCCCCGCCCCGGCTCCCAGCCCAGCGCAGGCAGGGGCCGGCGGCAGGGCCGCCCTGTTTGGCTGCAGGAGGCTACGGGCGGCGGCTGCTGCCGCTGCCGCTGCTTTATCAGCTATTCTGGGGGAAAATATACAACTATTATCTGCAAGTGCTAAAAGGAAGAGATAAGCCTGTGCGTGTGTGTGTGTGTGTGTGTGTTTGTGAGGGCGAGAGAGAGTGTGTGTGAGAGAAGAGAGAGAGAGAGAGAGCAGCAGAAAGAGAGACAGAGATAGAAGAGATTATGTACTGTGCGCTTGTTTGCAAGCGCGACCAGCAGCAGTAAATCAGTAAGCAGTGAACTGGACAGCGCTCGCTACGCTAAAGACAAAATCATCACCTCAGCAGAGATTCAATTTCCTGCCTTGGCCTGATGCGAATTATGTGTTTTGATGCCACCATCCAAAATGATACGTGTGGGGTTTCTCAGAATGATCCTCTAATTACTTTAACCGGCTTTGCTAAGTGCGCGCATAAACTTTGCATTTAATTCTGGTAATTAAAGCTTGGCAGCGGACCGACTGGAGGTTTGCGTAAGGGTATAATTGTCATAAAACCCCACTGGCCACAGCTATGCAGTTAAGCTGTGACAGAAAACAGATACCCACAATTATTCTGCTGTGACATGGGGGAAGGCAGGGGCTGTCACTGTGTGCACGTCTAATGCGTGCGTTTGCGTGTGCGTGTGTGTGTGTGCGAGCGTGTGCGCGTGTGTGTGTGTGTGAGCGCGTTTGTGTGCGTGTGCGTGTGTGTGTGTGCGAGTGAGTGTGTGTGCGTTTGCGTGTGCGTGTGCGTGTGTGTGTGTGAGCGCGCTTGTGTGCATGTGTGTGTGCGTTTGTGTGCATATGGGGAAGAGAGTCTGTGTGTGTGGGCATGTGTGCGGTGTGTGTAAGTGTGCGTGTGCACGCGAACGTGTGTGCGTATGGGGGAGAGTCTGTGTGTGTGGGCGTGTGTGTGTGTGTGTTGTGCATGCGTTTGTGTGTTTGTGTGTGTGCAGTGAGTGTTAGTGTGCGTGTGCATGTGAACGTGTGTGCGTATGGGGATGAGAGTCTGTGTGTGTGGGCATGTGGGGTGCCTGTGAAAGGGAGTGTGTATTTGGAGATTAATGTGAGTTCAGTTTGTCTGCAAGAGGGTGTGTCAGCAGTGTATGCGGTGTGTGTATGCACATGCATGTGTGTTTGTGAATGCGTGTGAGAGAGAGAGGCAGAGAGAGAGATGTGTGTGCGTGTGAGGTAGAGTTTTTGTGTTTGTATGCAGGAGAAGCACAGATATTTCCACAAATCCCTGTAGTAAGGATGCAGTGCAGATCAACACACACTCATACTCTTACACTGACTGTAAAAACCAGAAAGCACCAACTACTCGAGACAAATTACAACCAACAGACACACTGTGTAAGGTCATCAAATGGTGCACTGATCTGTTATCCATTTATAAATGAACAAAACAAAGTTAACTGTGGGGTACACTTAGAGCACGTACACAGAGCAGAGACGGTCTTTGGAAAACGTACCCAACGCTCCCTCTCTCATAACAAAGCGTATTCTCAGGGCTCAAGTCCTAAGTTCATTACAGAACATAATGAAACAGAGTTCCATTATAGCCCGAATCCAAACAAAACAAACAGGCTGCTGGGGTAAGTTAACATGGTTGCCTTATGGCCATTGCAACAATTAAATCCGTATTACTGCAGCCCAATAATATTAGACAGCCTTTGTTTAGGTTTTTTTCTCAATCGCGGGGGGGTAAGTGGACAGTACAGCACTGACCTGTGTTTGAAAACCCCTCCTAAGGGACCGTATATAAACAGTCACAGAAAAAAATGCTTCGGCCGCAACGTCTTTGAGTTGTTGGAGCACTTGACGGAACAATACTAACCCCTCAAAGCTTTACGATACGCACTTCTATTTTAAGCATGTAGCTCCGTAGTAATGTAGCAGAACTGCACCTAGGTTTCTGTGATCCATTCATTAAATGACATTTTTAAGCAGTAAAAAAGCACATATTTCCGCAGCTTTTATTGTTTTACTCCTGCCCTGTCTGCCAGGCTAGCCGCAGTAAATCAGTTCGTGCTCAGTCCTAATTTCAAAGAGTCGGCTTCTTTTTCAACTATGATGCATCAGAGGAGGAGCTCCTCTTTGAAGAGATAATAAGGCTTTTCCTTCGCTGCAGGACTGCACCAAACTGGCACAGGGTGTGTTTATGAATACAAGCGAAAGCGCAAAAAGGCAAAAACGAATGCCAAGAAAAAGAGTTAATGACGCTTCTAATGGATGTGAAACCTGCCCGTGCAATAACGGCAGCACCTGCCTCTAACAGACGCCGTGCCCTCCCACGTGCACACCAGCGGGCACGCACAGCGCTTTGAGGAGCCCGCCCAGCCCCGCCCCATCCTCCCCTGTGGGTCCCAGGAAACCCCCTCTGCCACCGTCACTCACTCCGCCCGGGGAGCATCGCTTCACACCCTCTCTCTCTCTCCGTCTCTCTCTGTCTCTCTCTCTCTCACGAGTCTAAAAATCGAAGTAAATGTAAGACGATGAATACACACACACACACACACACGCGCACACACAAACACACGCAAGCCAAAACTGAGCCACTGATTGTCTCAAATAATATCAGCACATCATCTCTTCTCATTCTCTCTCTCTCCTTCTCTCTCTCCTTCTCGCTCTCTCTCTTCCTCTCGCTCTCTCTCTCTTTCTATCTTGTTAAAGATGTGGGGTGCCCGTTGGGCCCTTTCAAGCTGCCGCACACCTTGATGTCGCACATAAGGCCTCTTCCGCTCGTGTGCGTGCCACTCCTAACCACCCCACACCCCCACCCCCAGATGTGCGCTTCCTCCCCACCTTTCATTTCACCTCTGCAGGACACGCCCCCCACCGCACTCCCAGCTCGCTCAACGTCCCCTCAGATCTACTACAGCACCATAACATCACCTAATCCATCCCCCATTTTTGTGTCTGTGTGCACGTGCAATACTTTGAGTACTGAGGCTATAACCAAACACAATTTCATTCACTATCTGACTGACTGATACCCTCTTCCCTATCTGCGCACCCCAGAAGCAGAAGTGCACAACGGTTCTGGTTCCCCTCATTTTAGAGCTGTTATACGAAACACAACCCGATTCAGTCAGTGACACCACCCCCTTCCCTGAGCCTCAATCAGAGGACCTGTGTAGCCTTGAACATACGCACGCTCACACACACGTACACACTCAGCAGTGACAGTTGCTCCAGGCGATCAGAACCTCCCCCTCCCTCTCTCTCGGTTTCGGTCCAGCTGGGTGAGCGCTGCGCAGGCCGCGCGGTCAGGCGCACGATCAGGCGCACGATCAGGCGCACGATCAGGCGCACGCTCGCGCTCGCCAGCACAGAGTGAAAGCGGCCGCGCCGCGCCCACGCCCCTGGAAACGCCGCCGCTATCCAGCTCTCCGCACAAACCCGCCACGGGAGCCTGAACCAGCGCCGCCCCCCGCTCCCGCGTCCCGTCCAATTAACGGGCGCTCGTGTGACGGAGGACAGCAGGCGGCGAAGACGCCGCGGCTCTGCACTCTGGGGAGCAGGTCTCTCCGCAGGCGGGGCTCTGCCGCGGCACCCTGGAGCAAGCGAGCGCATTGAAGCAGCCTATCCAGAGACGAGGAGCGTTTAATGCAGCCGCTCAGACGTTCAGCGCTCCTGAGAGACGCACGACCGTACGCATGCTGTTGCTCGCGCTCTGGCGCAAAAGGAAGACGACGTGACTGAGGGGAGCAGGAAGACTGCTTTCAGAGACGTGTCCCCGCGTTGCCTCCCCTCCGAAATCTTTTCGAGAAAACAACCCCATCACTTCGCTCCTGAGGTTTGACAGCAATTCGCTGCCCACCCATTATGAAGCACATGTGTCCTCCCCAGAAATATGCAGAAAATGGCTCCCGTCTCCACGGTGATTTACAGCAGGCTGTCCTTCTCAATCCACGCTTTTATTGCTGAACGGTGGGAGGGGCTTGGAGCAGGAGAGAGCGCAGAGTGCGGGTGTTTCACCGCCGCCGAGCGCGTGGGCACGCGCGTTAGCGCACGCTAATCAGCTCGGGCGGCGCGAGCCAAGGCGCCAAGCCCAGGGGGAAAAAGTAGAGACCCGTAACTAAGCAGAAACGCAAACAGAGACGCTCGCTAAGGCCGATGGGGCGGCCCGCCACGGGGGCGAAGGCTCGCCTCTCACACGGGAGCGCCGGAGCTGGCCACGCCCACCGCGCGCTCCGACGCGAGCCGCTCTGCGCGAGCCTCTGTCTCTAAGTGACCGCAGAGCCGCACGCGGAAAATACAGCTACCTGCGAGAGGGGCTTTTATTTATTTTCATTCAATGACTCAACTGTGAAGCGTTGGCTGATCAGAAAAAGGGGGGCAAAGCGACTCACTCGATCGCTGAAGGGCTGAACTGTGCCCAAACGGCACATCGAGGCACTCACGGGTCACCCACCCGACAGCGCTCTTAACTAATCAGAAAGGGCGAAGACTCTTTTTTTTTTTTTTTTGCCTTTCTCCACTCACTCGCACGGAAATATCTGGCTGGCATCGAGGCCGATTGTGTCATTGGCAGCAGGAAGAGGGTCAGGTTCTAGGCCTGCAAAATGTTCCGATTGCTGAAATGTGCACAAGCACACGCTGTCAAAAATCCAATTATCAGCTTTAACGGGGACCTCCCCTGAAAGAAGGTTACAGAATCCAGCTTATAAAAGATTTCTTAAAAAAAAAAAGCAGTAAAATCTTAACTTATCAAAATGTGTTCGCCATCCTTTTTGGCATCAGTCCGTAAGTCGTCATATTCACAGTCAATAGATTTTTATTTTATTTTTTCATAGCTTTGCCAACTTTGCCTATGCCAGACCTTTATGATGCAACATGTACTAAACTTTAATATGAAGACATTTTTAAAAGGCCAGCAAACAGTAATATGCTGCTGTTGTGCTCCACTTTGTTGGGAGGATATTTTGCATAACGCTCTCAATTCTGTTGTGGCGGATTAAAGTTAAAGAAACAGGTGGTAGCCTATATCCTACAATATAATGGGAACATTCACACACGGCAAATACATGGGGTAGGATCAACACCATCACTGCCAATCAATACAAAATGGCGGACTGGTGCCTTGGACGGAAGCGAATGAGAGGGTGAACGTGAGCCTGTGTGTACAAGCGTGTGCATGCGCAAGTGTGTGTGTGTGTGTGTGTGTGTGTGTGTGCGTGTGTGTGTGTGTGTGTGTGTGTGTGTGTGTGTGTGTGTGTGTGTGTGTGTGTGTGTGTGTATATGTATGTGTATGTGTGTGTGTGTGTGTGTGTGTGTGTGTGTGTGTGTGTGAGTGTGTGTGTATGTGTGTGTGTGTGTGTGTGTATATGTATGTGTATGTATGTGTGTGTGTGTGTGTGTGTGTGTGTGTGTGTGTGTGAGTGTGTGTGTGTGTGCGTGTGTGTGTGCATGTGTGCGTGTGTGTGTGTGTGTGTGTGTGCATGCGTGACGGAGTGACGGCCGCGCGTCTGAACCCTAGCATGACGCGTGATGCTGGAGGACAGCGAGTGGGGCCCCGGGGGCCACAGGACCAGCAGAACATGGCCGCAGCCAACGGGAACGGAAAGAGATCCTGCATCCATTTTACGGCTTTTTCTCTGGCCCTTCTGAGAAGACATAAAATCCCGATATCTGGTGATTTACACTGACAGGAAGAGAGGAAGAGAGAGAGGGAGAGAAAGAAGGGGAGAAAGAGAGAGAAAGAAGGAGGGGTAGTGGGGGGGGGGTTAAACATGATGCAAACCATTTGGCGAGGAGAGTGCAGTCTGCCAGCACAGCCTGCTCTGTTTAAACTGGAGAGGAAGTGGCCGTATATACAGCATGCCAGCAACCGCTCTCACACACTCACAGACACACACACACACACACACACTCACAGACGCACACACACACACTCACTCACAGACGCAGTCACAGACACACACACACACAGTCACAGACACACACACACACACTCACAGATACACACACACACTCACAGATGCACACACACACTCACAGACACAGACACACTCACTCACAGATGCACACACACACACTCACAGACACATAGACACACTCACTCACAGACGCACACACAGTCACAGACACACACACACACACAGTCAGACACACACACACTCACAGACGCACACATACACTCACAGACACACACACACACACTCACAGACACACACACATACACTCACAGATGCACACACACTCACAGACACACACACAGTCACAGAGACACACTCGCAGACACACATACACACACTCACAGATGCACGCACACACACACTCACATACACACACATACACACTCGCACCCACACACTCACAGACACACACACACACGCACGCACGCACACACAAAAACATACACACACCCAAACACACACTCACTCGCCCACACGCGGACATGCACGCGTAGACACACACACTCCATCAGCGGGCCTCTCTGGGTCCGGCAGTGGCTGCTAATCGCTCCTGTTTTCTTTCTATTAGGTTTCTCTGCATCATCTCGTATTGTGTTTCTTTACATCACCAGTCATTGCTGTATTATCATTCCTATTACTGAGGCCTTCCAGGACAGAGGGCGAGTGGGGAGTGCAAAAATGAAGCTTGAGGAACAAAAAAACAAAGAAAAAGAGAGCGAGCGAACGCGAGGGAGGATAAGAGGTCAGCGTTTTCCCTCAACACCCCTCCATGACTTAATCTTGTTCCGCTCTGAGCGAGACCTTCCCAGGCACCGCGGTTCACTGTAAGACAGACCCAGATACAGACTGAGAGAGGGAGCAGCACAGACCCAGATACAGACTGAGAGCAACCGGCACACTGAGAGAGGAACATACAGACTGAGAGAGGAACGTACAGACTGAGAGAGGAACACACAGACTGAGAGAGGAACACACAGACTGAGAGAGGAACATACTGACTGAGAGAGGAACATACAGACTGAGAGAGGAACACACAGACTGAGAGAGGAACACACAGACTGAGAGAGGAACATACAGACTGAGAGAGGAACATACAGACTGAGAGAGGAACGTACAGACTGAGAGAGGAACACACAGACTGAGAGAGGAACACACAGACTGAGAGAGGAACATACTGACTGAGAGAGGAACATACTGACTGAGAGAGGAACACACAGACTGAGAGAGGAACACACAGACTGAGAGAGGAACATACAGACTGAGAGAGGAACATACAGACTGAGAGAGGAACATACAGACTGAGAGAGGAACACACAGACTGAGAGAGGAACAGACAGACTGAGAGAGGAACATACTGACTGAGAGAGGAACATACTGACTGAGAGAGGAACATACAGACTGAGAGAGGAACACACAGACTGAGAGAGGAATGTACAGACTGAGAGGAACATACAGACTGAGAGAGGAATGTACAGACTGAGAGGAACATACAGACAGAGAGGAACATACAGACTGAGAGAGAGAACGTACAGACTGAGAGAGGAACATACTGACTGAGAGAGAGAACGTACAGACTGAGAGAGGAAGGTACAGACAGAGAGAGAGAACGTACAGACTGAGAGAGGAAGGTACAGACAGAGAGGGAGGGAATGTACAGACTGAGAGAGGAAGGTACAGACTGAAAGAGGGAGGGAATGTACAGACTGAAGAAGGAGAGCAGACAGAGAGAGGGAACATACAGAACGTACTTCTCCCTCATAAGGTCATTATTTATTACCTGTGCAACCCGACAGGCCAACTGAGACCAGGCCCCAGCTACATGTCTACCTGCTCAGGGTCTTCCCTGTCTCTCTGTGCACACGTCCCGTAAGATCACACGTTCCAAATCCAAATCATGCAGCTGAGATGTGGAAAATCTAGCCGTTCATGTCATATATGGGCTTAATGATTCTTTTTTTTTTTTTTTGATATCACATATAAGTATGTGTTGGGAAAAGAAAGAGTAACAATGATAATAGCTACAAGTAAAGTCTCCTGCTTTTTTTTTGTTTTGTTTTCTACCTTAGGTATTGCTGAAATTTACATTAAAAGTTTTTTATAAAAAATAAAAAATAAAGAATTCTTGCTGTAGACCTGTTACAGTACTTTAGCCTTGGCAAGGAAGATTTTGAACAGTGATTTCGTAGGCTGTTTCTGGACTACATCGTTTTTTTAACTTAATCAAAGCAGGTGTTATTCTAAAATTTGAAAGTGACCTGAATATGGTCGTTGAGGTAAATTTGAGAACAATACGATTTCGATCTCAAAATAACCTCAAAATAACATTTTCGAATCAATACGATACTGCGAAGCGCTATCAATACGATTTAAATTAGCTAGTTAGCCGTGCTAAATTAACATGAAAAATGGTCCAAACAATTACTACATCCAGTTTATATTGGATTTCCTTCATGGCAAAAACAGTGTGCAGTTTCTGCCTTGTGTACCTAGACGGCGTACGCTGTGTCCTCTGGCAGCCGCCAGTGTGCAGGAGGTGGGGACGGAGGTGTGGGACCAGAGGGACAAGGAAGGCTGAACTCCTTGCCTTGGAAGACCAAGGGGCACAATAACGCTCGAAGACGCTACCAAACCACCGCACACCTGCTTCAAATACCGTCATTTAAATGCTTCAGCCCTTCCTTTGACATCAAAACACCGTTTTAAAAAGAAACCAGTTTTTACGAACGGTCAAGCAAAGAATTCATCTTTCGTAGTACTTTTAGGTTGGTGACGTGCTCCACTGAAAATTCAAGAGTATTTTCAAATATTACCATTTAATTTGAAAGAAAGTGCCTCAGAAACGTACAGGCTGGTTTTCTCCAGCATGAGTATGCATGTAGGAGGGTGGATGTGTGTTGTGTGCACCTCCGTAAGCTTGAGTGGTACGTGGGAGTGGGGGACCAGCCGTCATGTGATAATGCAATGGCCTGATGGCATGCTTGCTAACTGGTTCATTTGGTGGCCAAATTACACATTGAAGCCAGAATAGCTACCGAACTATGGCACACATTTGATTACAGGCCAGTGTAATATCAACCAAACCAAAGTGACACTACAACGAATGATCTAATGTCATTTCTGCTGTTTATCTGTGCCAGATAATACTTTATAAATGGAGTTTTCCAATCATGTACTGGCTTCCCCATTGATTTTTGTGGTGTTCAGATAATGCAATCAATCCTTCATTGCCACTGAACCCTTGTATTCCTTGTTTCAGTCCTTAGTGCTTTAAGCTACCTTACTTGATTTACCAAAGGCCATAGTGCCCTTATCCTAAAAATCAGAGGTCTGAAGTAATTCAGATGTTGTTGAGGCCCAGTTTAAGGCTACAGTCAGACAGCGGCTAAAAGTGGCCCAATTCCCATTTTTCCCCCCTCAGACGTGAGACACTTTGGATGTTTATAGAACAGTGTGAACACCAAAAAAAAAACCAAAAAAAAAACCACATGGAGTTGCATCTTTTTCCGATTTGTGCCTCGTCTGTACGTGCAAATAAGACTGACACGTAGGCATGCGAATGGCGTGTGAACGAGAAGGCGGGATTTGCTCAGTTCACGCCAACATTCTGTACACCGGTTGGGCAGGGAATCAAAGAAAGGACTGGCACAGGACGGCACTGCCAGCCCAATCAGAGGTACGCCGGCAAAGAGATTCTACAATGATGCCTCTCCCCTTTCGATAGGCTAATTCCACTGTAATCCTGCACTGGCGCTGCCGCTGGGCCTCTTTCTAAAACGACCGTGGACAGCCAGTCTAAATAGAGACTCAGATGGGATCTGAGCACTGAGGTGTGCAGTCTGAACGCAGCCTGAGACAGACCAGGGAAGGGGGCTCTGGGAGCACGCGGTGGCGGCGGCGGCGGCGTTAGCGCTCACGGTGTTGGCGGTGGCGTCGATGTAGCAGGGCTCCTGCGGGGCAGCCAGCAGGGGCACGAAGCCGGCCAGCAGCCGGTCCTCCTCCAGCAGCAGCAGCCGCAGGTCCTCGTCCCCGTCGGCCTTGTACAGCGGCGCCTCCCCGTGGTAGACGCACGCCAGCGCGTTGCACAGGTCCGCCAGGCACTGCCACACGTCGGGATTGGAGCTGCGGGGGGGGGGGGGGGGGGGCACAGAACATTCGATATGTCAGGAGGAGGAGGGCTCAGGAATCACAGAAAGGGTGGGCCAGAGGCGAGCTGTCAATCACCCTCTCGCATGGAGTGTTCGGGGGATTTTTTGCACTCTGCAGAAAAATAGAGGACCGGTCCAAATCAAGCAGGTCGTGATTGCGCGTAATCTCCCTGTCCGCTTTTGGCTTCATTGCCCTTCCATCGTTAGTGAAAAACAAGAGGAGAGAAAGAAGATGAGGAGGAAACTGGAAAGGAAGAGCGAGATTACAGAGAGGTGTGGCTGGAGCTGCGCAGCAACGTTCAACGCCTAACGCCACATCTGCAGGGCCTGCCGTACGAGAGAGAGAGAGAGAGAGAGAGAGAGAGAGAATATGGGAACAGTGCAGCTGATTACAGGGCAGGGCACAGCAAAAAAAAAAAAAAAAAAAAAAATCCAATTCTGGACAAGGTAGACATACAAACAAAGACAAACAACTGTGTTCTTCACACAAACTCCCTTCCAGAGAGACAGAGGAGGAGGGAGAGGAGGAGAGAGGGAGATGGAGGAAGAGAGGGAGAAGCAAGGAGAGAGGAAGATAAAGTGCTCTGCAGTAATATGCACATTCTGAGGCTCTCAGAGGGCACTGCTGGCACTGAACATGAGAGCAGAGAGAGCTCATCCAATCACTCACTCTGCTGCGGTGTGAGAGCGCATATGCCCAGAGCACCACACGCACTCAGCGATACACACACACGCTCAGCTATACACACACACACACACACACACACACACACACACACATATGCACACACACACGCACACTCAGCTACACACACACACACACACACACACATGCGCACACACTCAGCTACACACACACACACATGCACGCTCAGCTATACACACACACACACACACATGCGTACACACACGCACACTCAGCTACACACACACACACACACACATGCACACACACACACACACACACACACACACGCACTCTCTCTCTCTACCACACGCACACACATGCAGACACACACTCAGCTACACACACACACACGCACACACACGTACTGAACTATACACATGCAAACACACACACACTCAACTTGACACACACACGCATAGACACACAAACATACCACACATGCACACACACAGATGCACGCATGCACACGCACACACTCCCTCTCACATACACACAGACAACACATACACCCTCTGTACCCCCCCCACACACACACAGAAACATACAAGACCATGCAGACAACACATCACACACTCTCTACCACACACACCGAAAAATACCACACACACCACACCCTCTACCACACACGCATGCACACACACACATCACACCCTCTCAAACACACACACACACACAGAAAACACACACACAGACTCCTGTAGTCCTAATGGGGTGGGACACCATCTCCTTAATGACATCTCTACAGAGATAAGGATTTGTGATTGAGAACAGTAGTAAATGTGTGTGTCTCAGTGTGAGTAGGAGAAGGAGGGCCAAAGAGAAGGCATATGTGTCAGCACAGGTTGGCGTGTGTGTTCATGCGTGTGCATGTGCTTGTGTGCATATGCCCACACACATATCCGCTTGTACATCTATGTATGTGCGTGTTTTAAGTGACTGTGCGCATACATGCTTATTTGTAAGTTCGTGTGTGTGTGTGTATGCGTGCGTGTGTGAAAGTGTGTATGCGTGCGTGTGTGTGTGTGTATGCGTGTGTGAGTGTGTGTGTGTGTGTGTACGCGTGCGTGTATGTGTGTGTACTGTACGAGTGTGTGCGTGTATGTGTGTGTGTGTATGTATGCGTGCGTGTGTGTGAAAGTGTGTATGCGTGTGTGTGTGTGTATGCGTGCGCGTATGTGTGTGTGTACTGTATGAGTGTGTGCGTGTGTGTATGTGTGTGAAAGTGTGTATGCGCGTGTGTGTGTGTGTGTGTGTGTGTATGTGAAAGTGTGTATGCGCGTGTGTGTGTGTATGCGTGCGTGTGTGTGTGTGTGTGTGTGCGCACGCTGCTGCTGCTGCGGATGGCTCAGCTTCAGAATTGTGTCAGGGGCTTTAGTAATAAATGTGCCTGAGCTCGAGGGCCCATTAGATATATCACATGCGAGAGAGAGAGAGCAGGGAGAGTGCACTGGGGAGGTGGGGAGGTGGGGAGGGGGGTCCCAGAGAGCACAGGATAGATTGGTAAGAAAAAAGGGGCGACTGGCTTCTCCTGGGCCTTGCTATGTTTCCCATTATGTAAGCCTTGGTCACAGGCAGGACGCCAGGAGGCAAAATAAAAGAGTCTCTCTGGCTTGGCACGGCTCGTATTTTCCTATCCTCAGTACGGGGTCAGGGAGGGGTCAGGCAGCTGTACGGGGCGCTGGGGGGATTGTGGGGTCTGGGCCGGTCTCCAAAACCCGAAAGGCCCAGGGTTCAAGTACCAGCTGAAAGCAATCAGGGGGAAATCTGGGAGTGCCACAGCTGCTCCGAGCAGCGCTGTTCTGTGGCTCAACTCCCTCTCCATCGCCTTCTCGGCAGACGCACAAGAAAAAGGAAAAAAAAAAAGCCCCCCAAAAAAACGGCATACTTTTAACGTGAAGCCAGCGGCAGTACGTGTGTGTGTGTGTGTGTGTGTGTGTGTGTGTGTGTGCGCGTGCACGCACATGCTGGGGTCGGGAGGAAGACGGGCCGAATAAAGAAAGAGCAACAATGCAAAAATGTGGAGGAACCCAAAAATGAGTGGTACAGACTGAGAGCCTGACCACACTGGTGTGTTCCAGCCCGCCTGTCTGAGGCCGCTGGCCAGGGGGATGACTACGGGAGCCGTCACAAGCAGGTAAGCGGCTGAGTGAGCCAGCGCTTGTGTGTGTGTGTGTATGTGTGTGTGTGTGCATTCCAGCATGCGTGTGTGTGTGTGTGTATTATGTCTATATGTATTTCGTGCGCGTGCGTGTGGGTGTATGTGCGTGTGTGCGCGTGTGTGTGTGTGTGTGTGTGTGTGTGTGTGTGCATTCCAGCATGCGTGTGTGTGTGTGTGTATTATGTCTATATGTATGTATGTGCGTCTGTGTGCGCGTGCGTGTGTGTGTGTGTGTGTGTGTGTGTGTGTGTGCATTCCAGCATGCGTGTGTGTGTGTGTGTATTATGTCTATATGTATTTCGTGCGCGTGCGTGTGGGTGTATGTGCGTCTGTGTGCGCGTGCGTGTGTGTGTGTGTGTGTGTGTGTGTGTGTGTGCGTGCGTGTGTGTGCGTGTGCGTATGTGTGCGTGCGCGTATGTGTGTGTGTGTGCGTGTGCACGCAAGCATCACGGTTCACGCTGGGATTTCTTAGCGCTGGCAAATGTGTGCGGAAGGATTTCAGTTGCAGGACAAATGATTTTGATTCCGGCCGTACTGCATCTATTACCAACGCGAGCTCCATGCAGGTGTGCTTAATGACATGCAACAACATAACACTGCATTTTTGGACATTTTTGGAAAACTATTCGAAAACAAATTATAAAGCTGAAGCAGACAGATACACACATGCCTTACACAACAGGAAAAGAAGGTTTAAAAAAAAAAAAAAAAAAAAAAAAAAAAAAAATTTTTTTTTTTTATATCCCCCTATCCAAATCTGCGCATTCGGTGCACGCATAAACCTTTTCTCAACAAAACAAGCTGCCATATTCTTGCATGATTAGTAGCTGTTCTGAATAAAGAGAAATAATCTCTTATTAAGATATATAGGGCTCCTCCTAAAAAAATATCTTGGATTAATAAAAGCAATTCTGGCTATCCACCACCACAACGTTTGGATAGTATACAGTGCATTAATTAGCTACAGCCGGAAGTGCAGAAGGATGCATTTAACAGTAAGACAAAAAAACAAACAAACAGCAATTTGCCAATCCTATCAAGCTCATCGTTAGGACTATTCAAACGCAAGAACTTTTCAACAGAGTATAAACAGCCTATTAATAACAGGCAAAAAAAAAAAAAGCTTTCTGGCTATGATAACCAGCCTCCAACTTCCTTAAGCTAAGGCCTTGCTTTTGCAGCGATGCTCCCTGACACGGAGGTGGGGAGCTGCTGGCTTTAGACTGAATCTCTCCTCAGCTTCAGAGCAGCTTGAGACGGGCATTAGCCACGTAGCCTTCTCCTGTGGCAGGGGGCTTCCCAGCGAGGAAACCGGTGCTACAGTCTGTGCTACTGAGGGCTGCTGGAGGGGGTACTTTGGAGTGATAACACTGATAAGCTGCTGTGCTTGAGAAAACACACATTTGGAAATTGTATTATTTTGGCTCAAGCCTGTATAACTATTGATTTTTCTAATAAATATTCGCTTTTTTTTTTTGCAGTCCAGAATGTCCGAAAGGCATTAAAATTTTCAGACTCTGATCACTGTTGTCGGCCAAAAACTGTAATTCCCAGCTAAGGCAAATGAATGTGCGTGTCTGTGTGGGTGCGCACGTGTGCGTATGCGTCTCTGGGTGTGTGCCTGCACGAGCATGTTTGGGTGTATGTGTGTATATGTGTGTATGTGTGTGTTTGCGTATGTCTGTGTATGTGCGTGTGTATGTGCATATGCATGTTTGTGTGTGCGTGTATGCGTTTGTGTCTGCGTGTGTATACGCGTTGTATACGTATGTGTATACGTGTGTGTGTGTATATATGCATGTATATGTGTGTATAGGTGTGAGCATGCTTGTGTATACGTATGAGTATATACATGTATATGCATGCCATACGTATGTGCGTGTGTGTGTGTATTTGTGTGCATATAGGTATATGCGTGTCTATGTATTTGTGTATATATGTAAATTTGTGTATACGTGTGTACGTGTGTGTAGGTATATACGTGTCTATGTATTGGTGTATATATGTAAATGGAGTATACGTGTGTACGTGTGTACAGGTATATGCGTGTCTATATATTGGTGTATATATGTAAATGGAGTATACGTGTGTACGTGTGTACAGGTATATGCGTGTCTATATATTGGTGTATATATGTAAATGGAGTATACGTGTGTACAGGTATATGCGTGTCTATGTATTGGTGTATATATGTAAATGGAGTATACGTGTGTACGTGTGTACAGGTATATGCGTGTCTATGTATTGGTGTATGTATGTAGGGAGGGCAAAACGAAGCTTTAGAATGTCGCCAGCAGTGTATGCGCATGAGCTTGACAATACATTTCTCACAGAAAAGGTCGTTTGTTGCCTTTTTTTTAGTTCATTACAGTGGTGATAGAAGTGACTAGACTTAAGTGGTACTGTGCTGTTAGCCTTTATTGATCGCCGTACAAGGTTAATGTGAAGTAGCTAGCGCAATGTGACAGTACTAACCCATAAAAATATACTTTGAATGGTACTTGGTCAATCGAATGGTAAATGTGAAAAACATTTGATTATAGTCAGCGGCACCAAAATTTTCTGTCACACCCTCGATAAACGGCAAAAGTCCCAGTAGAAGATTGAATTAAATCTTTAAAAGTTACATATTTTCTGAAACCTTATCGATTCCGCTTGGCCGTAGTGAGTGAAACTAGGCGATCTGATCATACAGTCGCTATATAAATTACGTCAGAAGGATTCAGCCTTGTTGTTTGCTACCTAAACTTCACAGCACACTCAAATCCGTTAGCATGCTTGTAGCATGAAGTGTCTACTTTCAAAATCCATTTAAACCATTCACAAATGACTTGGGACTTTGAAGTTATAAAGCGGGATGTATCAAGTGCCCAGTGAAAATACTGTCCTGGCTATCAGTCAGAATTCTGAGAGAACCAACTGCCATAAATGAGCACGTAAAATCAACCAGTAAGAGTTATTATGATGTCACTGGTTCAGAACCCCACAAATGTAAACAGTCGAATGTTCAGTGAAATCTGCCGGTTTTCGGTGCCGTCGGAGTCCCGATCTTATCATTGATGGAATTTTGGGAAAGTGCGAGCTAAAAGGCCACAAACATAGCCAATATATCACATTAATACTCCATATATGTACGATCGCGTTAATTTAAGGCTAAACTGGTATTTTAATCACAATACTTATGTTAATTTCCGGAAAATTTTTATTGTCCTCTCTAATATATGTAAATGGTGTATACGTGTGTATAAACTGGGTATATTTAAAATCACAATATGCGTGTCTATGTATTGGTTATGGTGTTAAGGTTATGCGGAAATGTAATTTGTAAATGGTGTATCGATTGTCCTATGTATTGGTGTATCTAAAATACATGTGTATACGTGTGTGTAGGTATATGCGTGTCTATGTATTGGTGTATATATGTAAATGGTGTATACGGGCTCACACTCACCCCGCAGGGGAGGGCAGGCCGCACGGCGGGGGGTTCCACTGCTCTGGGTGGCCCAGCATCCAGTCTGACCACACCTTCACGCTGGGCAGCAGCTCCCGCAGGTCGGCCGGGAACGAGGACACCCGCACCATGCCCTCCGCCTCCCCTTCCTCACCCTCCTCTGCCTCCTCCAGCGGCGGGGGGGCTGTGGGGAGAGAGGGACCGCTCTAACACCTCGCACGGGGGCGGCACCTCGCTCTCACAGGTGGGTGTGGCTTACATACACGTGGGCATATCCCTGTCACAGGTGGGTGTGGCTTACTTACATGTGGGCATATCCCTCTCGCAGGTGGGTGTGGCTTACTTACATGTGGGCATATCCCTCTCGCAGGTGGGTGTGGCTTACATACATGTGGGCATATCCCTGTCACAGGTGGGTGTGGCTTACATACATGTGGACATATCCCTGTCACAGGTGGGTGTGGCTTACATACATGTGGGCATATCGCTCTCGCAGGTGGGTGTGGCTTACATACATGTGGGCATATCCCTCTCGCAGGTGGGTGTGGCTTACATACATGTGGGCATATCGCTCTCACAGGTGGGTGTGGCTTACATACATGTGGGCACATCGCTCTCGCAGGTGGGTGTGGCTTACATACATGTGGGCATATCGCTCTCACAGGTGGGTGTGGCTTACATACATGTGGGCACATCGCTCTCGCAGGTGGGTGTGGCTTACATACACGAGGACACGTGTTTCTCATATGTGGGTGTGTCTTTCTCTTGTGTGGGTGTGTCTCATTTACGGGCCTGTTCTTCACGCCCGTGGGCGTGGCTCATGTCTCACCTGTGGGCGTGTCTTTGAGCAGCTCTGTGCAGCGGCGCACCAGCAGGCCGAACATGGCCAGCCCCAGAGCGGTGGTCTGCTCCTGCTGCACCGAGCGAGCTTCCCCCGGGCCGTCTGCCAGACAGACAGACAGAATATCAACATGAAAGATATTCTTTCCAAACGTGCTCTTTGATTGGCTCTGTAGTACTGTGTGGCCTGTAGAGGATGAAGAGCCACTGGCTCCTACTGTAGCTGAATACATTACACACATTGGATGCACAGCATTTCAGCTGCAGAGCTCCAGGGGTGTGGGTGGAGGGCGGGGTGGGGTGGGGTGGGGTGGGGTGGGGGGCGGGGGGCGGTGGCAGCCACAACTGGGAGTCCTGCTGGTTTCTTTCATCCACTCATTTTAGAACAATGATACTGCAAGTGTGCAAGTGTAACAACGGTGGTAAAGGAAGAGAAACTATAATAAGCACATAAAAGCACAGGAAATTCAAATGAAAGCGCAAAAAACAGGCACAACTGACAGGGAGGGGGGTTGTCCTTGACAACCGTACACACGGAACTACCATCGGACATTTCAGTCGAAATGTCAGATACCATTTCGCTCTAAACGTAAAAAGAAGCACGTCCACTTTATATGTATTTTCACTGGGTGGTTTCCAGAAGCTCCACTTTGTGGTGATATGGAGAGAGGGATTCTCTCTACAGTACATGCACTTGCCTTCACTCCCAGGCATGTGAGTGACTGGGAGAGACTGCACAATGCCCTAAAGTGCTTTTGCTGTCCCTGTGCTATAATGCAGGATGCATATAGGTGGCATCTGGTGTCACTGCTGCAGACTACACAGAACTGCAAGATAACCTACTGCACATGCACTGTAATGCACATTAGACTACACCGTATCGCAGATTACACTGCACAGCAGAAGAGACTACACTGCACTGTAGATTAAACTACACTCTACAGCAAATGAAACTGCACTGTACTGCAAATTAGGCCACATTATACTGAAGATTAGGCTACATTGTACAGATTAGACTGCATCGTCTTGGCGGTAAGAGTACACCTGAGTGAAGTGGAGGTCTGCAGATTCACTGTAAATGAATGAATCAGTGCTCAAAATCAGCCCTTTTCTAAAGGACAGATCATGCAAGCACTAATACATTTTACCGCAAAATCAACACCGGTAAGAGGAGTAGGTCAGCCGACAAGTGGCAAAATAAGTGCACAAAATGGTTAGCAATATTAACACTACAATTAAAAACACAAAGTTAAAACGGTTTTTCTTATGAGTGTCTGTTCCCGCCCAACATTTTTCAAGCGCAGCAGCAGTGCGCACATATCAGGGCAGACAGAAAGCATTCTCCTTCCCTCACGCACCGCGAGCACAGACCTGCTGTACCCATTCGACCGCTGGCTGTCGCGATCTCACAGCGTGGCTGGATGAATGTGTCTGGACGTTGTAAAGGCCTGGCCTGCGTCTGGGGCAGGCCGCGGGGGGGAGGCGGTAGGCTGATGCACGCAGCGGTATTTCGGGTGCGAGCCCCGTGAGGGCGATTCCCATTATCGGGCCGAGGCGGAGGGGAGTAGCCGCTGCGCGTCTCTTACCGCCACGCGCTGACTCACGGCTGACATTCGCACCTCTCTGCGGCGTGAGGCCAGAGCGTCATCACCGGTGTTGCGACAGCGTTCGGTGAGCGGGGTCGGGGGGGGGGGGGGGGGCAGGGGGGGGGTACGGACAGCCCGTCTGATGACGTGCGCTCTGGAGCCTGTCGGACCCTCAACCGGCCCCACTGCCAGAGCCCCGCCATTTTACACTGAACAAACTCACACTGGAAATACGGACTCCACAAACGTGACGACGCAACTCATGATTAACTGGAATCTGACGTGTTTTTTTTTTCTCTCTCATAAATTGCCTGCGAAGGATTTGGCTGCAAATGACCATGTGACAAATCAAATTAGAGCCGGTTGAAATGACACACCTGACTTTGTGTGATTTTACACTGTGGGCTGGGAACGAGAGCAGGGACAGAGAGAGTGGAGAGGAATGGAGAGACCGAGTGAAAGTAGGGAGGAAGAGAGGGACAAGGAGAGAGAGCAGCAGAAGCACAGCTGCGGAATGAACGGCTGAGGCAGAAACGGAGGGAAAGGGAAAACGACAGAAAAGAAAGGGGTGAGCAAGCGAACAAGTGTCAGAGATGTACAGAGAGCCTCGACTGCTCAAGATTGGAAAAAACGAAGGAGCAGAGGACAGAAGAGGCGGTGATACGTGGCAAATGGTCAAGAAAGACAGATGGGAAGAGAGTGAGGGGGACAGAGTGAGAGAGTGGGGGAGGGATGCAGAGAGAGAGGGGTAGAGACAGAGAAGTAGAGGCAGAGAGAGAGCGGTAGAGAGAGAGACAGAGAGGTAGAGGTAGAGAGAGACAGAGGGGTAGAGGCAGAGAGAGAGATAGAGGGGTAGAGGTAGAGAGAGAGACAGAGGGGTAGAGGTAGAGAGAGAGGCAGAGAGAGAGACAGAGGGGTAGAGGTAGAGAGAGACAGAGGGGTAGAGATAGAGAGAGACAGAGAGGTAGAGGCAGAGAGAGAAGAGAGGTAGAGGCAGAGAGAGAGAGAGAGGGAGAGGGTAGAGAGGGGGAGAGAGAGAGAGGGGTAGAGGTAGAGAGAGAGAGGTAGAGGTAGAGAGAGAGAGGGGTAGAGGGGTAGAGAGAGGATAGAGGGTAGAGGTAGAGAGAGGGGTAGAGGGAGAGAGAGAGAGAGGGGTAGAGGTAGAGAGAGAGATAGAGGGGTAGAGGAGAGAGAGACAGAGGGGTAGAGGAGAGAGAGAGAGAGGGGTAGAGGTAGAGAGAGACAGAGGAGGGAGAGAGAGACAGAGGGGGAGAGTAGAGAGAGAGAGAGGGGTAGAGGTAGAGAGAGAGGGTAGAGGAGAGAGAGAGAGAGGGTAGAGAGGTAGAGGAGAGAGAGAGAGAGGGATAGAGAGAGACAGAGGGGTAGAGAGTAGAGAGAGAGAGAGGGGTAGAGGTAGAGAGAGAGAGAGGTAGAGAGAGAGCAGAGGAGAGGGAGAGGGAGAGAGAGAGACAGAGGGGTAGAGGTAGGAGAGAGAGGGTTTAGAGGAGAGAGAGAGAGGGTAGAGGTAGAGAGAGAGAGAGGTAGGTAGAGAGAGAGAGAGAGAGAGGGTAGGAGAGAGAGAGTAGAGAGAGAGAGAGAGAGAGGGGTAGAGGTAGAGAGGAGAGGGGTAGAGGTAGAGAGAGAGAGGGGTAGAGGAGAGAGAGAGAGAGAGAGGTAGGGAGAGAGAGATAGAGGGTAGAGGTAGAGAGAGAGGGGGAGAGAGAGAGAGAGAGGGGTAGAGGAGAGAGAGAGAGGGGTAGAGTAGAGAGAGAGGGGTAGAGAGAGAGAGAGACAGAGGGGTAGAGGCAGAGAGAGAGAGGGGGAGAGGTAGAGAGAGACAGAGGGGTAGAGGTAGAGAGAGAGAGGGGTAGAGGTAGAGAGAGAGAGAGGGGTAGAGGTAGAGAGAGAGATAGAGGGGTAGAGGTAGAGAGAGACAGAGGGGTAGAGGTAGAGAGAGAGGTAGAGAGAGACAGAGGGGTAGAGGCAGAGAGAGACAGAGGGGTAGAGGTAGAGGCAGTCGGAGGCGGAGAGGCAGGTGGCGCTGGAGGGCACTGCTCTGGGCGCAGCAGGCAGGAGGCGCAGGCAGGAGGCGCAGCAGGCAGGCAGGCAGGAGGCGCAGCAGGCAGGAGGCGCAGCAGACGCCCACGCTCGGGGCGAGGGAGGGGCAGAGCCTGCTGTCGTCAGCCTGGCCGGGTTCAGGAAGTGTGCGGGGGATAAGGCCGCCATGTGGCAGGATGTTATGGATTTCTAATTAGAGCAATTCATCTGTCAGCGAGGCCTCGCTTTCACTGCTCTTCCAGGGCGCTTCGCACTCTCACACACACTCTCACACAGACACACACACACACACAAACTCTCACACAGACACACACATACAGACACACACACACACTCTCACACAGACACACACACACATACACTCTCACACAGACACACACATACACACACACACACACACAAACTCTCACACAGACACACACATACAGACACACACACACACTCTCACACAGACACACACACACAGACACACACACACACTCTCACAGACACACACACACACTCTCACACAGACACACACACACAAACACACACTCATACACACACACACATATACACAATCTCACACAGACACAGACATACAGACACACACACACTCTCACACAGACACACACACACAAACACACTCTCACACAGACACACACACACACACACGCACAAACACACTCTCATATACACACACACACATATACACACTCTCACAGACACACACACACACATACACACACACCCATACACACACACACACGCACAAACACACTCTCATACATACACACATATACTCTCACACAGACACACACTCTCACACACTCACACATGCACACACACAGACACACACATACACACACTCTCACACATGCGCACACACACACACACACTCTCTCACACACACACGCACACGCGTATGGACATACAAACGCTCACACAAACACTCATACACACTCACACAGACACACACACATGCGCACAATGCTCACACTGATACACGTTCCCCATTTTCTCACACACTCACACCGAGTATTTTCACACAGGCACACGCACTGGTTTTCTCATTCATTTACCACAAACTTTTGCACCTTGGCTAAGACGACTTGGCAACAAAGAGGAAATTATTTTTAGATTTCAGGAATGTTAAGGTATTGATGCTTCAAGGCTTTTGTTAGTAAATTACACGGTAATATCAACAAACCAGCAAGCACTGCCAACTGCACTATGTGCTGGATCACAGTCATTTAGTAACCTCTAATTTAATGGCTTATATAACACCTCTGCATTGTAAATGTTTTCAGGGACCAAATAAAAACAAAAATCTACATAAACATGCTTAAATTCCTTTCCTAAACGTAAAAAGGCACTTGAGGACGTGATACGTCACAGGCTCAGTCGCTGCTGAAGGGATTAAACCTGCACTGGCACTGTGCCCAACACCACCCTTTAGCCAACGCTACGTTCATTCCACAGGCCTCAAACTCCTTATCGCTTAAAAAAAACAGAAAAACAAAAGCAACCACAAAAGGTTTAAACAGTGTGTTTTCAAAGCCTTTAAACAATCCAGGCATAGTATTTTACACAGAATTCTGGCTCGTATCAATGTATTAAACGGCTACAGAATTCTACCTGCTGGACGGACAGCTATATTTGGACTCTTGGGTTTCGCCTACCAGACGCTACAGCACAAAGCAGCTGAAACGGTGCTGATTAAACTAGCACTACATGTGTTTGGCTGTTAAAAAAAAAAAAAAACGCTCCATAAACAGCATCATTATTAGTGATGAATCCTGTCCGGTAAACGCCAGTGGCAGTAGCGGGCAGCTGGAGGCCACACAGGACCGGATGGCGTTCGGCGACGGCGTTGAGCTCGCCCGATTTCGATAGCGGGCGTGGAGCGGGGCGCGCCGACAGAGCGCCCGCGTGCATGTTGGGCCAGGCTGGAGTCCCCCGAGGAGAGGGGGAACACGAAATGGAGCGGGACTGGCGGAATGTTTCATTGAAAGAATTTGCCTCTTTTTTTTTCTTCTTCTTCTTTTTGGAGGCGGAACATTCCAGCACGGAGCGGGGAGAGCGGGGCGAGGGGGGCGAGGGGGGGGGGGGGCAGCTTGGGGGCCGGGAACACAGAGCAGTGGCCTGAGGGATGTTTAGATAGGTGCAGGCTGCCACTAGGAAGTCCGGGCTCCAATATAAACACACCGCCACACAGCCCCACTGCTCACAACTGTGGGAGAAATGTGCCCGGAGACACCCAGAGAGGGGGGGAGTGGGGGGGGGGGGGGAGAAAGAGATAGATGGGAGAGTGGGAGGGAGAGCTAGACAGAAAGGGACAGAGGGAGAGGGAGGGATAGACACAGATAGAAAAAGAGAGTGAGAGGAAGAGGGAGGGAGATACAGACAGAGAGAAAAAGCAAGAGAAAAAGAGGGAGATGGATGGGGAGAGGGGGTGAGAGACACGGGGGAGGGTGGGTACCCAGTAACTCCCATGTCTCTGGAGAATACACACACACACATACACAGATGCAAGCGCGCGCGCACACACACACACGCACCCAAGCACACACACAGATGGACACACACATGCATGTGCACATACACACACACACACACACACACACACACACATACACACGCTCACAGACCTCTCCCCTTGCTGCATGTCTAGAGGCTGGCTCTGATGCCTTTATCCTGATGTAATCTGGCATAAACCTGAAAGCCTGACCCCTGCTCAGGTTGGGCCGCCCCACCGGGGTGTAACGGGGTCCCGCGGGGCGGAACGCAACGACCCGTCACCCGCCACACCGCTCTCCCCAAACCAGGCGCACCGGCGGGGCCGCCATCGCCGCGCGGCGGACAGCCAGCGGCACGGCGGATAGCCAGCCACACGGCTGCGCCTTCGCGCTTTCTGACGCGCACAGGACGACCGTGAGGGACTGGCCCGCGCACCAGAGCAGAGAGCCGAGCTCAACACCACCGAACCTCTCTGACGGGCCAGAGGCAGGCCGCACCGGAGAGGGTCGCCGTGGCGCTGATGTCATCGGATCGCAATCGAGCGCTGTTAGGAATGACAACGGCACTCTTGAGGAAAACCCTGCTACAGTTCGGAGAGGGAGGGGGGGGGAGAGAGTGTGTGTGTGTGTATGCGTGTGTGTGTGTGAGAGAGAGAGAGAGAGAGTGAAAGAGTGGTATATTAAAATAACACGGTATAATTGCATGTTATAGTACAAATTATTTGTTAGGTATTTATTTTACTTATCAGTACTTTATTTATAGTTCTTTATTATTTTTTTAATATTCTAAAATCTATATTATCATGATTAAATTATATTTATAAGTTTTACAACTGCCTATTGGGCATGTTCTGGACATACTTTGGCAGTACTGTTCTGGATGTCCAACAAACAGAGAACCACTGAACTGATTTGAGAGGGGAAAACGGACAAAACAGAGAAAACAGGGAGGGAGAGGAGAGAGAGAGAGAGGAGGAGGGAGGGACTGAGAGGGAGAGAGAAAGAGAGAGAGAGAGAGAGAGAGAGAGAGAGAGAGAGGAGGGAGGGACAGAGAGGGAGAGAGATACATACTATGCACTTATTGGCAAGAGAGAAAGAGAGGCAAGCTCGACAGTGATGGACTCACACTCCAGCCCTGACCCAGCCCCACAGCACACTCTGCCAGTAAAACACTCAACAGCCTAACTCTTCCAGGAATGGCACAGATCTACCCACATCCCTCTTTCTCCCACACACACACACACTCTCTCTCTCTCTCTCTCACACACACACACACACACTCTCACACACACACACACACAGATTTACTGATACAGCAGCAGCCTACCAAAACCGTGGTTCTGTGCTGCAATAGCACGCTCGTTAAATGAACCCCCTAGCTAAATATTTATTTTATTAATATAAGAACTACATAAAACATCAATATTCAATTTGAAAACTTTTTTTTGTTCAGTTCTGAATTGTTTTCGCCATATTTATGCAGACATGCCGTTCGCTCGGTTCAGACTTAGCCAGCGTGTCACAGCTCAAAGTCTCGCGCAAAGTAAGGACAGAGGCGACTTTTTACGCCGCAATACTTCAGTTATAAATAGCACTTTTCTCCTTTCTACCGTTCATGCATCACGTCATAAGAGAAATTTGCAGAAAACCCACTTCAGTGTGGGGCTGACTGAAGTCCCTGAGAAGCCCCTAGGAATACAGCAGCGAGTGCCACGTTAGCCGCTACGTCGCGAGCCTCCGCAACAAATGGCTGGTGACCGGTAAAATCTTGGGAGCGATGCGCTGCCGTGGAAATACTTTCCTCTGTGCTCTATTGTGATTACTAGTTGTAACTACGTATGCATGATGTCCATTTTTATTCGCCTTGTTTCATAGCAACAGCAGTTATGTTCACACGTACCCGAACGCTCCTATCAATCTGAATATTTAAGAGTTAATTCGAAAAAATGTTGCGAAGACATCTGCAAATATCACTCAGATACTTGATACAAAATGATTTGAATCAAACTGATCCACTGATTTATGGTCACTTGTTCGGTCAACGTCAGTTATGGTATTTGGGGCAGGGATTGTATATGGGCATTTTGTTAGAGTGACAATTATACCAGCCTACCTACTGAGTTTTGTACTTCTGTAATACCGTACTTCAAAAATCTCTATTAAACTGTTACTAAGCACGTGCAGTTGTACATTCATACTGTACATAGAACCGTGGTAGTGGCGCTGACATAGTTTTCCATTTTATTCATCACTATTTATGTTTACCAACAACAAAAATATATTTGTAAGCAGGAGACCTCCTGCTGCAAATGCTATTTAAAAAATAAAGGTAGTAAAAGCACTAGGAATTAAACAGTTTATTTAACCTCGCATTTCGTCATGGACAGACATTGTCTTGTGAAGTCTTTTTCTGACTTTGGGGAAGTACACTGTGTACACCTGTGTGGTGTACACAATACCCTGGGGGGAAAACCATAATAAATAAAAAATAAAAAAATAATTAAAAAATTAAAAAGCATCCAAAAAATCCAACAAGCTACGAAAAAAATGACAAACACTGCGGGCGGATGACCTTAGCAGATGTTCCTGGCAGGGCTGGGAGCCGCTTCGCCGGCCTTATCTGCACATCATCTTTCCACTCCTTTCTGGAAGGTTCTGCAGCGGAGAGTCACTATTTTCTCACATGACCCATCAGGCTGAGCAGAGGGTGGTGCTGGCGGTGGTGGGTGGGGGTTGAGCGGTCCTGAGTGTGTGCAGCACCACAGGCGTGCGTCTTCAACTCTGGACTCTACACCTGAGGGCCCCCTAGGGGGCGCCAGCTGCGGTTTGACCTCGGCCGCTCCGCTAAAACCTAAATTTGCGCTGTGAAATGAACGGGTCGGGCCTGTGAAGGGCACGCTAAAAAGAGCTGTACGTAGCGGACGAATGAGCGCAACAGCGCTACGCTAGGCCGCGGAGAGCGCCGCGCTCCGAGCGTGCGACGGGAGCGGCAATGAGCCCGAAATTCCCGTCCAATGAAACGGCGCTGCTGGAGCATGACTGAGGGAACCGCGGCAAGCGCGCGGCTCAAACACAAACCCAGGAACGTCATTCCGTCCGCATGCTGCGCGTCTAGCAGACAGGCTGAGGCCCGTAACAGACGCAAGTGCTGTACAGACCGGTACATCTTAAGATTATCATTGTGCAGGGCGTTCCTTCATTGTGCTATTTAGTGCCTATTAATTTAGCTAGTTACTGAGTAAACATCATTGTGCTAGTGAGCTAAATCACGTAGAATTGCTTTAATATCTTTCACGCTTCACAACCCACTTACAGTATAGAGCAGGGTTTGTGATTTCACAAGCTGAGAAAAAGTTAACTCAACAGTGCAGCGACAGTGTGCCTACCTCAGAACGGAAACTGGGCGGTACTCAGGAAATACTAGGGATTTACTCAGGAGATAGTAAGGATATACTTGGGACTTACTGAGGAGGTAGTCAGGATAGAGTCAGGATTTACTCAGGACGTAGTCAGGATATAGTCAAGATTTACTGAAGAGATACTCAGGGTATACTCAGGTGATATCTGAGTGATACTCAGGCGATATCTGAGCAACAAACTTTCACTCTGGGTGATGCTACAGTAGGATGAGATCTGGAGTTGTGTTGCTTTACCCATGAGGGCCAAGCCACTTGACTAAAAAACAAATGTTCCACCACCAGCGAATTTGTAACGCACTCAGGGCTGGACAAATCCGTAGACTGGGCGCATGGGACTACAACTGTGACACGTCAACGCCCAGATGACTACCAGTACATCCTCTGAGACCTGGATGTACACAGTTTACAAAAAATAATCTGAGAAAATGGAGATTACCAGCAATTTCTGTTTAGTTACCTTCAGTTGTTTCTCCCTTGATTAGATAAGTAGGCAGGAGTTCCCAACTGTGCAAAGCACTGATTAGCATTTTGACAGAACAGCAGAGGTAGAATTTCAGAAATTCCCCTTCCTAACTAACGCTAGCTCAGGCAAGCCGGCAGAAGCCTGTGCCTGCAGACCGATCATCTCACTTGGCATAGCCTACAAAATGATTATTATTAGCATCAATGCAAAAGAAGCCATATTAAAGAAATAGCTCAGCACATTATTACTTTCAAATGTGTCATGTGACAGGACGAAGTATCTCAGATAATGCAAGCTAGTTATACAATGAGTGTGCGTTATGATAATATCTCTAGCCCGCACTTCAGGAGCCAAATAAAATGTTAATTATTTAGTTCTCCAAACACTTGCATTTTTACATAGCGTAATCTAGCCTACCTTGGCAATGGCTGATGGAACAGCTCTGGCAATAAATAAATAAATAAATAAATAAATAAATAAATAAATAAATAAATAAATAAAATAAATAAACCTTAGCGGGCTGCCTTGCCAAATGTTCATTGAAGTTGATGACAATTCTGGCGATTATGTGCAGATTTGCAGTCTAGAAAAAACAATGTTCTAATCAGAACCTTGCTTCTATTCGTTGGATTATTGCTTTACACAATAAAACTATTTATGACAAGAAAATGAGAGACTATTGAAAATAAGACTAGATTGACATACGTAACTATTCCAATAATTAGTTCTAATTAGATGGGCGTGTTTTGACGGCATGTGCACTTCCATTTATGTCAGTGTCAAAGGTAATTTTTCAGTCCTAAAATCCAATGGATAATCTATAATTCATCTCCAGCTAACGATTAATCGAATGAATTTCAACATTTATTTCAGTACTCGACAATATCAGAGAATAAGTTAGCTGGATCATATTACAGAGGATTTGGGATTTTTTTGCACTTCATGACAGAGATTTTGCAGCGTGGTAGCCCAGAGGAAAACCACATGGATTCATCATCTGTCCACCCCTGAATGCTAATACATGGGAAAAAATCTGAAGGAAGAGCAGAAGCTGGAAACAGGCTGCAGGGCCTGGAGATGAGTTTGAAAAATATATTCAAACAGTGCCTGGGTGTTCAGGGGAGCACATGACTGGAGACGCGGCGCGGACGGGCGGCCTCGGACCTGCGGGTCAGGAGACGGGCCAGCCGAACTCCACTGGCCGCTCAGTTCCGTCCGAGCACATGGGAGACGCTGGCCGCCATTTTCCACTGCCATTCAGTCAGCGAGTTCAGTTCACTCGCACGCTCAAAAAAAGAGAAGAAGCTTCTCACAAAATCAGGACAGATGATTATCACAGCGAGCTATTTCCTCGCGGTGAGAATGCTTGGGAGGATACTCAAAGGGGAGTGTGCTCTGTCAGACGCACCTGCTTCTCGCGGGTCAGAAACAAGAGGCCGCACAGCCGAGGGGTGTGGTCAGATTGAGAAAGCCTCTGTCGGGAATTTGCCCAACGCACCAGGGTTAACACCCACGCTCACTGGTTAAGTGTCACGGGGTTAGCGATGACTACGGTGACTCAGAGCCTCAGTTTGACATTTCAGACAAAGGATGGCACCTCCTACAGCACAGTGTCCTCACCAAAGCATCAGAGAGCTGAATCCATTTCCACAACGGGGAATTGCGCCCCCTCCTGGCTGAATGACATGCTCTTCATAAGAAAGCAGATTTCCTCAAGCGCAGTTATTCCAGCCGTGCAGCCAGGCCCAGGCCCAGGCCCAGGCCCAGGCCCAGTCAGCAGTCAGACTCAGTCATTTTCACACTAAAGCTACCGAGAGTCCATGGTCTGCTGGTCATGCCATTGTTATGGACCCCAAAGGCCACATTACACCAAGGGTGCAGGGTGCCGGGGCTGCTAACGTCTAATTTGTTTATTTGCTTTTACCATGCAGGTACTTGTCGAGCCTCATAAAACCTCAGCCATAAAATCCTAATTGCCCACAAAGGTTAGAAAGCCAGGCACGCGGAGCAGGGGTGGCCGTTTTCTGCAACACCTGCGTGTATCCGCACGCAACACCTGCGCATATTAAATCACACGGGCGCATTCGAACCCGGGACTGAAAGCTGGCTGAGGTAGTGCTCCGCAGTGCGCGGAGGGAAGGACGCGGGAGAAGCTAAGGGAGAGCTGGTGAAAGAGTGGAGGGAGGGAGGGAAAGGGGGAGAGGGAGGGAAAGGGGGAGAGGGGGGAAAAGAGGGGGGGAAAGAGAAAGTGAGAGGTAAGAGACAGGAACAAAAGCGAGAGCGATTGTAATTTATGATGGAAAAATCCAAATATTCCTCCCAGGTCGAGTCATGATGCCGCCGCCGCCTCTGTCATTCAAAGGATTCTTTTTTTTTTTTGAGCATAAATTCTTTTCTTCATGTGGCCTGGAGCAGGAGAAGCCAGGAGAGGGGGGAATGGGGGGGGGGGGGAATCTCTCTGGATGAAAGGAACTGGAGAGGCGCAGGTGTCTGGGCAGGACAGAAGAGACACAAGCCCGCCTCTGTTTTTTCCCTGACTCCACGAGCCAGTAGGCTTGCCCGTCACTCTGGAGTGGGCGGGGCCTGACTGCAGGTGGCTTTTCTCCCCAGTTCAGAACCCTGAGGAACGGCCAATTAATGAGCAAAAGGGGAAGTTTGACTTCAGATGCGGTGTTAGGATGATGGATACCTCCTTATCATCTCTTCCATCGATCTCGCTCCTTTGTACACGTACATGTGCACATGCCCACGCACGCGCACGCACACACAACACTCTTTCCTCAGCTACGTTTCTAGTAAAAGATAAAAATGGATGTAAAATACTTCCAAAATATTTAGTTATCATTCACGGAATAACAAAAATTTTTTTAAGAATAAACTAAACATAAAATAGCATCGAGTGTCAAATGAAATGCTGAAAAAGTTTGTCGTGCATACAGGTCCATGAAATGGGTAAATACACAGTAACTAAATAGCCCAATGAAAATTTGACAGCAGTATCAATTAGACAGCGATACAAAACACAGCTTGAACATTCGGCCCATTCATGCAGCTTGATATTTGCTAAAGCAATTCAGGTTTAGCAAATATCAAGCCCCATCCATGCCCAAGGCTACAACAGCACTACCCTGCCTGGGAATTGAACCTACAACCTTGCAGTTCCCTAAACACTATGCTACCCTTGCAGCATACAAACCACATCATATTGCATAAGAGAACACCAGGCAGGGGAGTTTACTGAAATTGAGCTTGCTGTATGGTGGTGCTCTCTGTGTGACAGCCAGCTGTTCGGTCAGTCCTGCGGTCTTACAGGGTGGGGATTGGAGGACCGGGCAGGGAGTCATGTGAACGCAGTGGTTTTTGACTCACAAACTCTATGCTGGGTCTCATGGGAAGACAATAGTTGTTACAACAGACTCGCAAGGTTACAGAACAAGTTCAGCTTCGTCTGCTAGCCCTGTGCGAAGCTGGCTTCACGCTCCTTGCGGAAGACGGCACTTGCGATGATGTAACTGCGGGCGAAAAGACGGTTCGCCTGGCCTCTTCGCGTGCCTCACAAAATGTGAAGCGGCGCGGACTGCGGACGCGCCAGGTACAGCTGGCGCTTGGTTCACGTGGGCACCAGCCAACTCCTCTCCTGGCTTTCAAAACGCGGTGGCGAGACAGGAAGCAAGCAGCACAGAGCATTTCAAAATGGCGAGCTTCCAGGAGACAATCTTTGGAATCCCCAATTCACAAAAACACAGTCAGGTTAAGCTAACCACAGCTTGATTCTACTTTACTTATCTTCTGTGGACACCTCTTTCCCACAAGAACCAACAGGAAATAAATGCCCTACAGATGCACTTTCGATATCAGTAGTGGCATGTGCAGGAACTGAAATTAACTGGGGCCCGCTTTCACAAAAGGGCAGGGCTCAAAAGCAACTGGTTAGCAGAATGCTGGCATTTCGGAACGATGGAAACGCAGGAGCTGTCAGTCGGTCAAAGGCTGGTGTTTGCTTTTAGTGGCAGACTGACAGTAACCAGGGGCGGAGCCAGTCGTTCGAGGGAGCGGATTGGCCAAATGACAGCATGGCACAGCAAGTCTAAACAACCCGTTTAAAAAGCGGTTTGGGTACAGATCTGCGCATGCGACCGTAACACAAGGATAATTACACTTGAATACACTGCATATGTACTGAATACCCTGGGGAAGACTGAGGCCCAGACAATACAGTCCAAACAATATTAATGTGTCATCACAAGTAGTTGTACAGGACTATTTAACCACTATACGAGCCGGTATTTGAAAAGATGAAAAGCAGGAAATCTACATCAAGCTCATAAAGCACCATCCCTCAGAGGTTTAATATACAGTGTTGCTGCAGTTATGAGACTCAGGCAAGCTGTACTGCATAGGCATAAAAAATGGCCTCACTGTAATATGGCAACCTCATGAAGAAGGTCACCCAGTTCAAGAGAAACGTGTTTTCTATATATGGCGACGGGCGAGAGCTCAGCTGTTACCTTTGCGAAACCCTTTCACACTTCTAACAGTTCCGAGGGAATGAAACGCTGTGCAAAGTGAGAACGCATGATTTATATTAAATAATGACCGTGAGAAGAGACGGGACTCCTGGTGCGTGCTGGCTGTGAGTCGCTTTGTTGAGTCTGCGCCGGGGAGAGGGCCCGCGAGAGGGGCCTGGCTCAGGGCTGGGTGACGCCGGGTCCCCCTGGTTTATGTACACGTCTCCCCCGGCTCAGCGCCGCGCATCCATCTTGCGCTAGGTGGCTGCCGGCGGAGATAAGGCACTCGTCCCCCCCGACCCTTTCACACTCACTCCATCACCGGGGTGGAGGGCTGGGGAAAGGACGAGGAGGAGGAAGAGAGACCCTTCTCTCTCTGTCTCACAGCTTCATCACTGCCACCCCCCCCCCCCCTCAAAGTGAGGAAATAATCAACACCGATCAAAATCGAACAAAGCCACTGCTGTCAGAGTCTCTGGACCCAATGCAGGACCCAATAACAAATGTGCAAACAACCTTTCACTCTCTCCAAAACGGCGGGAGAAGAAAAACCAGAGGAAGACGGACCGGCGCGTCATCCAAGTCAAACCTCCCCCCCCCCCACACACACACCATGTTCGGAGATCGTTGGGGACACAGTGAAATTGAAAGTTACAGTCGTAGAGAGCGTTTTTACTCTTTCTGACACAGCGCCGTGGGTCTGCCCCCTCGCCTTCCTGCACGCCTTCATCTTTCCGTCCCACCGCTATCTATCTATTTCCTCGCTCTCTTCTTCCCTCACCGCCACAGACTCTTCCAGCCTTTCTCTCTCTAGTGAAAAGAACCTTTCGCTTTGGCAATCCCCCCCCTTCTTGAGTCTGCTGCCTGGCCTGTGGACAAGGCGGGCTACACCTCCACAGACAGACACACCGAGAGAGGGGGGGAGAGGGCAGAGGAGAAACGAGGAGGTGTACCGGAGGAAGAGGAAGAGGACAGGCAGGGAGAGGAAGAGAGAGAGAGAGAGAGAGAAGGAGAGAGCGGGAGAGAAAAGCTCCTTGGGCCTGACCAATGGCAATCTTATGAATGGAAGGAAACAGGACTGAAAAAAGCCTGTTTAAACACCAGAGATGATAATATGACCAAACTGTTTCCAAACTTACTGCAACACAGGAGGAAACAAGGTATGGGGGGGGGGGGGGGGGGGGGGGGGGGGGGGGGGGGGGAAAAGAGACAAGGAAGAGAGAGAGGGAGGGAGAACAAGAGAGGTTTATTTTATTAGTCCTCAATAAATATCTGACAGATTTCCTCAGGAAATATCGCAGATCACATGTAAAATAGTTTAAGACTGATGTCAACTGCTGCAACATATGAAATCTATTAATGAAAAGCCACAGCAGGCAGAGACAGAGGGAGGGAGAGAGAGAGAGAGGAGAGAGGGAGAGAGAGAGCAGGGGAAAGAGAGCGAGAGATCGCCAGAGAGAGAGAGAGCAGTGCTGAAAGTTTAAAAAAAATAAATAAAAAAAATCTCACGGCCTTTCCAAATTCTTTGAGAGGTAAAAAAGTCAGCCAAGACACAAAATCAAGAAAAAAAAGCTGGAAAAAAACGAGGGGAAAAAAAGAACTCAAACACACTCACAGACACAGATACACACACGCGCGCACACACGTTCACACACACACACACACACACACACACACAAACTCCACATCCTGCTGGGACCGCAGCCAACATTGCTGCCAGACGCAGAGAGATAGACAGAGAGAGAGGGAGAGAGAGAGAAAGGATGGACGACGGGACGGTTGGAGGGGAGGAGAGAGAGAGAGAGAGAGAGAGAGAGAGAGAGAGAGAGAGAAAGGATGGACGACGGGACGGCTGGAGGGGAGAGAGAGAGAGAGGGATGGCGCGAGCGGTGGCCGTGCGCAGCGTCCCCTCAGAAGGTGGAGGTGACTCTGAGGAGGTCTTCCCCCATAAGCGCGCTCTGGGCCCGATCCGCCTCCTAGCGCTCACAGCCGTCCTGAAGCCTGTCCTGCCCTCTGTGGCCAGCGACCGTGCACGCTGCAGGAGCCTGCATGCGCTCGCACACTCAAGCTAAGCATACCGCAGGAGCTGTAACTCAAGCAATGCCGCAAGGCAATGAAACGTATGACACACGAGTAACAATAATACATAAATATAACAGACAGACAAATATGAGACTTTCACTGGGTAGATATACAGCCGCCCCCAATGTGCGATGTCGCCGATTTCAAAAATGCAATAGAAGCAGGTAAACAACAAAGACGAGAGTGAAAATGTGTGCACGTATGCACAGGAAGGAGCTATGTGGTGGGGGGGGGGGGGGGGGGGGAACTAGCTGTGCCCGTGTGGTAGCAGCCCAAAGGCGCCCCAGCATCACTGCCCCCCCCGCACCCACCCACCCCCCTCTCGCTCAGCCAAGCCGAAACCACAGCCCAGTACCCGCAGCTCTAAAAAAGAACGCCTCGAGGGCTTGGAAAGACGCTCTCAGGCTAACCAGCGCGGCCGAGCGGGGAGAGAGAGAGAGAGAGAGAGAGCCGGTGCTTCGGAGGGTGAGAAAGAGGCCTTTTGTGACTTCTCTGTAATCGTGGCCACAGCGGAAGGGCATGCAGAGGCGAGGCGAGGCTGGGTGGTGGCAGTGGCGGGGGAGGGGTGTGAAATGAGGAAGTGGCACTCGGCTGGGTACACGGGGCCGCAGATGACGTGGGGACCGAGGCCCCCGCCCTCGCCGCTGCGCTGACGGTAAACCCAGCGTGGGAACACCTCCAGCTCTGGGCCGCGGACCCCCGGGAGGGCTGCGGGGCCCCTGGCAGCTGCGGGGCCTCAGGAGGGCTGCGGGGCCCCTGGCGGCTGCGGGGCCTCAGGAGGGCTGCGGGGCCTCAGGAGGGCTGCGGGGCCCCTGGCGGCTGCGGGGCCTCAGGAGGGCTGCGGGGCCCCTGGCGGCTGCGGGGCCTCAGGAGGGCTGCGGGGCCTCAGGAGGTTGGGCTGACGACGAGTCTGGCCAGGTTCACGTGTCTGGCTGCAGCTCTTGCCTGTCTGACCACCCGGACTGCATCTACGCCTATTCGCTAATCGCCCCGCCACTCACCCGGGGCCCCAAACCTCCCGCCCAATCAGTTTCGGACTGCTTGCTCGCGGAGGACAAACGGTGTGATTGTTAGACCAACCCACTGATGTAAGTGCGAGTCAATTGCAAGTCAACCTACCGTCACCTGCCCGTGTCTGCACGCCGTGTTTGTTTAATAAATCCGCCGGATTGGATTACGGCTCCTTGAGCGCTCTGACAGACCCCCCAGACACGGCGGGCGGGAAAAGAGCTAGCGACCCCGCCTCAGCGTCAGCCTCCCGATTTCCACAGTGTCCGGTCAATAAGAGGGCTGGGCTGGGCTTCGACACTGTTGGTGGGCTGCAGAAGGCTTTCAGTAATCCGTCCTAATGCTAACCCGTGGGCTGGCGTTAGCTGTGCTGCGTGCTAATGCTAACCGGTGGGCTGGCGTTAGCTGTGTGCGGGCTAACCGGTGGCTGGCGTTAGCTGTGCTGCGTGCTAATGCTAACCGTGGGCTGGGGCTGTGCCGTGCTAATGCTACCGGTGGGCTGGCGTTAGCTGTGCTGCGTGCTAATGCTAACCGGTGGGCTGGCGTTAGCTGTGCTGCCTGGCGGTGGGCTGGCGTTAGCTGTGCCGCCTGCTAATGCTAACCGGTGGGGCTGTGGCGTTAGCGGTGGCCTGGAGTTGCTGTGCGTGCTAATGCTAACCGGTGGGCTGGCGTTAGCTGTGCTGCGTGCTAATGCCAACCGGTGGGCTGGCGTTAGCTGTGCTGCCTGCTAATGCTAACCGGTGGGCTGGCGTTAGCTGTGCCTGCTAATGCTAACCGGTGGGCTGGTGTTAGCTGTGCTGCCTGCTAATGCTCACTGGTGGGCTGGCGTTAGCTGTGCTGCGTGCTAATGCTAACCGGTGGGCTGGCGTTAGCTGTGCTGTGTGCTAATGCTAACCGGTGGGCTGGTGTCAGCTGTGTTGTGTGCTAACGTTAACCGTGACGTTAACGTTACAGGCTGTGACAGACACAAAGGTGTTGCTGCTCACTCTAATCCTAAGCGACAAGGCCCAGCGCGTGTTGATGGCGAGCGCCTTCACTGACTGAGAGAGCCAGCAGGCATGCATGCCAGTGACAGGACGCAGACAGAGTTCAACGAGAAATGCTGCTCATTTTAAAAAAGTAAGGCTACCATAAAAATATATGCAACAACTTAAATGGTCTGGGATATCTTTTTTAATAGCAAAATATGCCTTTATTTTGTACCACCTTTAACTGACTGTATGCAACTTCAACAAGTTTAAAGCTACGTAGTATTTGAAAAGATAAAAAGGCATTGCTAATATTGAGAATGTGGAAAAACATTTGGATATGTTGCTGGGAGCCTGACAACTGATATCTATTCACTTCTGAGCCACAGGGGAAGGGGGGGAAAGTCTTCAGTGGTCAAAAGAAGGAAAAGCTAGCTAAAAAAAAAGAGCAGCTCTCAACCCGATACAGCTTTGTGTGTTTCATTCAGGCATACGCAAACTGTTAAGGGACAAAACAGCCCCAAAATGCATTTGCTTTGCTTTTGCACTGCTTCAAGCAAAAGTGTATGTAAAAACAACTGCTACGCTGAATTCATTAACCATATAATTACGACAAACAAATTCAAAAGACCATATGATTATTATTATCACTAATTGTCCTTATCAACTGGAAGGAGACTTTTGCAAACGAATGGCCAAGAAAAATATGGTTTCAGCTGCCTGAAATATTTAGAAATAAAATATTAATCAAGTAAACGCGCTCGGGAACAGAAAAAGGAAATGGTGAAGGGGCTGACTGTGGTTGTGGCCTTTTTAAATTGCCATCTGAGCCCAAATTAGAAGGGAAGGGAACTGCTAGCAGTGCTCAGTACCAGTGGGCATTAAGCGAGATTAAGGATCAGAGAAAACAGAAACCACTGTGTGTGTGTGTGTGTATGTGTGTGCGAGCACGCGTGCGTGTGTGAGTGTGTGTGCGTGTGTGCGTGCGTGTGCGCGTGTGTGTGCGCTTGTCTCTTAGCATTCAGCCCACTGTATCTCAAATCACTGCGTTCTGGTTCTCTACCTCTCACTGCGGCCCCTAAAATGAATTAACATTTTTTCGTACAGCATTTCCCCGTTTCCTCCCTAATTTTAAGTAATCAGCAATTCCCAGTCCTAGTAGGACTCCGTAACCCCAGGTGAAGACTAGCACTAGCCGCCAACAATGCTAGGGAAACCAGGTTTGCTGTGAATAGCGACTACGCAACAAAACACATCTGCAGGAGAGTGCCACTGGGCCCGCTGCAGCAGAACTCGCACAGGCGTAGCGCTGCCAGTAGGTGTCACTGGAGAGCGACAAGAGGGAGAGAAGGACCCTGGTCGACGCAGGTAATAGATTGTTACAGTGATGACGTTTTTTTGAAGGCCGACTTTGTAGTTCTGGGTTTTAGGACTACAAACTGTAACACGCTATTACGCCCGAGCCGCCCCGTTAGCACCAAAAAAAAAAAAAAACGATCGAGTGAGATTTAAACCTCCGCTGGAGTGGCTGGCTTGGCACTGAAACTCGGGGTGCCCCTGGGGAGGCCTGTACAGCGCTTAACGACATGGACACCCACACAGTCACACAACACTTTACAGGAAATCAGGAAATGGGAAAATTGAAAATTGAGAAATACCGGGCTAGTGACCTAACCAAAAAAAAAAAAAAAAACTCCGCTGTGGAAAGAAAAAAGACTACCTCACCCTGCACCCCAGAACGCCCTCTCATCCTTCACTGTACCCCCTAAATTCTCACCTTGCTCTACCATCTCTCACTGGGGCCCCTAAAATCCCTCTAAAACCTCTACAGCCAATAGAATCCCTGTTTCACCTCCTCCATCCCTTTGTAGCCAATAGAATCCCTGTGTTACCGCATTCATCTCTCTGTACCCAACAGAATTCCCTCCTCCATCACTCTGTAGACCATAGAACCCCGCCCTCCTCTCTTTCCTCCACCTCACGTTAGTGACAACCCAGGAAATACCTAAACCCAGCAGCAGCCAGCCAGCCAGCCCAGCAGCACGGGACGCAGGAGCACCAATATGCACTTCAGAAGCGCGCTGGCAAACGCCAAGGCCCTTTCCTACGGGGAGGACGCTGAACTCGGCGAGAACGGCGGCTGGTGATACTGCGCCAGGTCGCCTTGGAGATGCCGCGCCAGGTCGCCTTGGTCAGCCGAACACGGCACTTCTGAATTCAGAGCAGGTGGGCGCCCAATCGGACTGCAGACCTCTCTCCCTCTGTCTAGCGCCAAACGTAGACACGGAAACGAGCGAGTGTGCTCACTTGGTGGTTTACGGACCACAGGCAGGTCAGTGCTTTATCGGTGGGGAACTACAGGCCGCGGGCCTGCGGCCACTGCCCACTCTTGGCGGCCTGTAAAATCCCGACTTGAAATATGGCTGACCCAGGCAATATATTCACTCTTACAAAAAGACATTCACCCTAACAAAACTGTAACACACTGCAATATATGGTAAATATGTGGGCATTGGGGAAAATGTTAAATATTTCACAGCAGTGTAATATACTGCAATATATTACAGCAGAAATTAATTGTATAAATATAGATTTTCAATACCTTCCATTCCTTTTGAAAATGTAGCTTCTAATAAAAACTATCCCAGGCACACCGGGGTGAACAGGACCCGCCCCGGGGTATCCCTCCGCCCCTGCAGCACCTGAGGTTTTGGGTTCGAGCAGAAGAGAGGGCTGGAAAGACCTGGGCTGGAAAGAGCCAGCGAGCCTCTCCCAGCTCGCGCCGACCGGCCCCTCTTTGGACCGGCCTCCGCGTTCCTGTCCCGCTGAACGCCGAGGCATCCGTCCCCCGAAGGCCCGGGACCAGCGGCCAGCGCACACGTTTCTCATATCAGGGGCCTGCTGTTTTTCTGAGAGCGGCCCAACTCTGAGGGGGGGGGGGGGGGGGGGGAAGCACAAGCCAGCAAATTGTTGCAAAATGGCTAATTATTAGCGGTAGCCGCTGCTGCGCCCGCGTGCTGTCGTGCCATCGCTGCTCTGCTTGTTTACAGCGCAGGCCCTTGCGCAACAAATGTTTGTCTGCCTCGCCGGCCAGAGGACCGAGCTGAATCAGGCTAACCGAGAGAGAGCGAGAGAAACCCAGAGGGGAGGAGAGCTCACTTTAAAATGCACCGCTATTTTGACTCCGCGTCACGATTATGATTTTATTATGAGTTAACCTAATTTAACCATGTGTCCCTTCTCCGTTCTTGATTCTTCTGTCTTTATTTACATTCTTATTGCATTCATACTTAACTTAATCTGCTTGCCTTAAAGCCTTGTTTATCGTTATCCTCTGGCAAAGTTGTTATACTCAGTCACACAAGTAGTGCCTTGCTGTACCGAACTTGAACTGAGAGAGAGGAAGACTCCCAGAGAGAGAGAGAGAGAGAGAGAGAGAGAGAGAGAGAGAGAGAGCGAGCATGTGGACTGGAAGAGGCCCAGTTTCTCACTCGTCCTCTGTCACTGCGCCTCTCTCTCTCTCAGACCTCAGACTGAAAGCAGCCGTCTGTGCGCAGGTGTGTCTGCTCGTCTTCATCAGTGCACGTCAGGGAGGCGCTGGGCCTGGGGGGAAACGGTCCTCCTCCATCACCGCCAAGGCCCGGTTCTGGGGGGCGGGGCGAGGCGGGGGGGGGGGGGGGCCCTGACAGCTCTGCGGACACGGAGAGGAGAGGAGAGGCCGCGAAAGACAGAAAAACCGCCGACAGGGGGCGTTCCGCTCGCTGCTTCAGTCACGGGCCCGAAGCTGCCCGGCTTCTCACTGCGAGCCGCGTCGCGCACAACAGAGCGACAGAAAGAGTGAGGAAGAGACACAGAGTGAGGCAGAGAGGGGAAGCGTGTCAATCATGAAGAGGAGTGAGGGACAGAGAAAATTAAGGGCAAGAGAGAGTGGGACAAAATGAGTGTGTGTGTGTGTGTCCATGCGTGTGAGTGTGTGTGTTTAAGTGTGTGTGTGGGTGAGAGAGGGACACACACCGCTCTGTGTGTGCGCGTACCCGCCAACTGGGCTCACTACAGCCAGTAGGAATTATGAGGCCACAAAAAAGAGGAGGTAGCGAAGTTCAACCTCCATCCCACACACCAGAACTCTCTGGCAGGGGAAGTAGTTTGATATTTATTATTTAAATTGTGTTTTTTTTACTTCTAACTTTAATTTAAACGTTATTTCCTCTGTGTCTGGGGTCTGGGTACCTACGAGCACGAATGAACCCAACGTCTTTTCAAAAATAAAGGAAGAGGGGGGGAGCGAGAGAAGAAAGGGGGAAAAAAAGAGGAAAAAAACAGGCCGTCTCTTGGGTGCCCTTCTTGCCATCCCATTTCCTATGCATCTGGTCTGTGTTTGTGCAGAGAGAGAGGGGGAGAGGGAGAGAGCGAGGGAGGGAGGGAGGGAGGGAGAGCCGCCTGGGGCCGATTAATAACCAGTGATTTATAAGAAGTTGTATGGAATAATACAATAAAAATGTGAGTCTGCGTGTGTGTGTGAGTGTGTGTGTGTGTGCGCGCGTACATTCACCATCTTTCTCTTTTCCTGGGAAATTCAAAACAAATTAGCGAGGGCAAAAAAAAAAAAAAAAAGTCCATGCTCGGGGTAAATTGGGCACAGATGGATAGAAGACAGGAAATAAAGAAAGACAGAAACAGAGAGAGGGGACAGTGAGGGCAGAGTGGAGAGACAGAACAGAGGAAGACAAAGAGAGAGAGAGAGAGAAAGATGGCAGCAGTTTAATGAGTGAAGAGGGAACGATGGAGCGGGGGGGCGGAGGAGGAGGAGGAGAGTTTGACGGGCAGAGAGAGGGTGAAGGAGAGGACAGAGGGAGCAGTGGAGAGAGAGCAGAGGAAGAAAGGAGAGAGAGAGAGAGAGAGAGCAGAGAGATCAGGGGAGTTCCCATGGCCTGGGCAGAGGAAGTGGAGTGGGTTGGGGGGTTTGGGGGGGGGGGGCGCTGCGGGCTAGCCTGGCGGGACAGAGCCGGCCGCGCCGCGCTCACAGATACGGGCCGGGGGGGGGCCGGGGGCCGGGGGCCGGGGGCCGGGGGCCGGGGGCCGTCCGCTCGCCTCACCGCTGAGGCGCTGCAGCTGTCCGTCCCACACGGAAACTGCCCCCGTCATGTGACCAGCGAGACGCCCGGCTAACGCAGCCCTCTCTCATGTGACATTATTCATCTCCAGTTCCACCGCTCGCTTCTCTCTCCTCCCTCTCACTCAGCGCCCCGCCTAAAACCTTATTTTTAAAACTTACGCCATAACACTGTGCGTACGCTCCGGATTTGTTTGTGTGTTTACTGATTCCTTGTGTGTGTGTGTGTATATATAATTAAACATATACTGACAGTCCATATATGCCACACATCTGATTAGTATTCACTGGCCACTCAAGGTGTTGATACGAGAGAGATTAGTTTTCAATCAAATTCTTTTAGATGACTGAATAGAGTACAGCTTTATTTTGACCTGAATTAGTTTTTGGAGCTTTGAATCTGTTCATTACCGTGGTGTGGAGACAGAAGTCAGGCATTACTTACACGTGCGATCGCCATACATTTAACAAAACAGACGGAGGAAGCAGCTACAGGTGGGTTCAGTGCTGCGCGCAAGCTGACCTCGCACAGCGACGGGCTTCGCCAGGAAACAGAGCTACCGAAGTTACTCATACCTGTCGGATAACGCCTGGCAGTCCTACTGCTAAAACGGCAACCATGCCAATGCGAGTAAAAGACCGTCTCAGCCTCTGAACTCCACCTGTCAGTCGCCCATCCGCACAGAAAGGGTATTTCAATTTTTATTTTTATTTTCAAATTTATTTGTTATACTTATTTAGTTGATTTTTAGTGACAGACACAGTTAAACAGCGCTACGGTGCTGAATCAGCAGCAGGCGCATCACGCACGCTCACGCTCGCAGAGCCGGGCCCTACCTGGGCACGGACATGCCATGTGAAACAGAGCGGCCGCGCCGGTGGAGTTCAGACGGAACGCCAGCGCCGTGACGACCGGAGCTCCGCGCCGCGCCAACGGAACACGACAGACGGACAGACGCCGAGCGGAGAGAGCGAGAGGCCGTGTCGTTACGCAGAGGCTTGTGGGAAAAGTAAAACATCACGACGGAGGGTGACACGCAGGCGGCGGCGGCGCCCCCCCCCACCGCGAGCGGCCGCTAAGTGGGCCCCCCCCGTCCCACAATTACAGCCCTTCTGCAGCGTGACTACAGCCCGGGCTCCCCCCCCAGGGCTCTCCTCCCCCCCAGGGCCCCCCCCCCCCCAGGGCTCCCCCCCCCCAGGGCTCTCCTCCCCCCAGGGCTCCCCCCCCCCAGGGCTCCCCCCCCCAGGGCTCCCCCCCAGGGCTCCCCCCCCCAGGGCTCCCTCCCCCCAGGGCCCCCCCCAGGGCTCCCCCCCCCCAGGGCTCCCCCCCAAGGGCTCCCCCCCCCCAGGGCTCCCCCCCAGGGCCCCCCCCCCCCAGGGCTCCCCCCCCCCCCAGGGCTCCCCCCCCCCAGGGCTCCCCCCCCCAGGGCTTCCCCCCCAGGGCTCCCCCCCAAAGGGCTCCCCCCCAGGGCTCCCCCCCCAGGGCTCCCCCCCAAAGGGCTCCCCCCCCCCAGGGCCCCCCCCAGGGCCCCCCCCCCAGGGCTCCCCCCCCCCAGGGCCCCCCCCCCCAGGGCTCCCCCCCCCCAGGGCTCCCCCCCCCCAGGGCTTCCCCCCCCCAGGGCTCCTCCCCCCCAGGGGCCTCCCCCCCCAGGCTCCCCCCCCCCAGAGGCCCCCCCCAGGGCTCCCCCCATAAACCAGGCGGGGCGGCCGTGCCGGGCGGAGCCGGGGTGTCATTAGGGCCTTGGCGAGGCGCGACCTCCGCGCGTCTCCCCGCGACGCCGCCGCCGTTTCCATGAGGTTAGCTGCAGGCGCAACGCAACCAGGTGCAAAAAAGTCCCTCATCCAGCAGAAAAACT